>JAXCGZ010009676.1:0-65000 GCA_037179515.1 Halocaridina rubra
AGTACATGTAATTATCATGATGCCATATTCAGAGCAGTCTTTTCAATAAATGACATTCAAAGTACCTGAACTCTCAAAAGTTCCTTTATTTTTTTCTTGCATGCAAAATATCTGAACCTAAACTGAATAGACAATAAAAGCATATACAGTATTCAAAACTGATATGAAATATCGATATAGTTGAAACTGCTGTTACATATTTTATTTCTATTGCAAACAGGTTAACAAATCTGAACTAATTGACAAGGAATAAAAGCCCTAAGATGTGATATTTTTGCTTCAATTTTTGAATAGGTATGTAAAATGCCACGACATGGCAGATAAAGCCGTAGAAGCTGTGAAATCAGGTGAGCTAGAAATCATTCCCAAAATGCATGAGAAGACGTGGTTCCATTGGATGTCTGAAATGCGTGACTGGTGTATCTCAAGGCAGCTTTGGTGGGGCCATAGAATCCCAGCATATCTGGTAACCATGAAAGATGGCAACCCTGTTCCTGGCATACAAGAGGTAAGTGAAGTATTCATAAACAGATATACTTACTAGCTTTCATTTTGCATACAACCCCTGTTATAGTAGTTTTATAGACATGAAGGCAGATTCCAGAACTTTTGTAATACATTAATTTAATATAGTTTCTTTACTCCTCTTATGTACCAATATGATATAACATTCACAACAGTTGGTATTTCAGGTAATATATAGCAAAACTTAGGTAGCTTGGCTAGATTATGTCTTTGCACCCCTTAATTTTTTCAATGTTTGTATTTGTGGCAACAAAGAAATTCAGGAAGTGATTGCTTTGCGATCCCCTTGACTAACCTATTCTTTTTAATTGCTCACTATAACATGCTGTGATTATAGAGATGGATGTCAGTTTCCTACACTTCCTGATATAATCCATTCAGTCACCTCCTGCAGCTTGCAGCAAATATGGTGTTGGAATTCTTTTCCCTAAACTACTCGGCAATCTTTAATGTTGTCAGTTTGGTAGCATATTGAGTGAATTAAAAATTGTTTGTTTTTTCTATTCTCTACATTAAGAATACTTTTAGCCATTCTCTTCTTTAAATAGGGTAGCGAATGTTGGGTGAGTGGTCGAACAGATGAAGAAGCTCTTCAGAAAGCAGTGAAGCAACTCAACGTGACAGCTGATATGATCAATCTAAGTCAAGACGCTGATGTTCTTGATACCTGGTTCAGTTCTGGCTTATTCCCTTTCTCAGTGTTTGGCTGGCCTAACCAAGTAGGTCTTTTTAGAAAGTTGAAAGCTTTATTACTCTTAAGACTTTATCCATAATGATGCTTCTTTGTTAAGACTTTATCCATAATGATGCTTCTTTGTAAAGAAATCTTTGGTGTATTTTATTATATTATCAATTTACATGTGTTAGCATGTCCTCAACCTCCCCATCCTTACTTTGCTAAAGTTAGGGGATGGAGGGATTAGCAGCCGGTTCTTTCGTATTCTATATGCTTGCCTTCTTCAGTACGCAGGGAAAAGAAGAGTGAGATTCTATACTACACTTAAGGATATACAGTACATGATTGCCACCTCCTTCAGTGTGCAATGTATTTATAATTGAAAGCCCTTCTCCTTCAGAGACGCTTTTTATTTTTCTATATCTACTTAATTTTGCCATGAATCAGATATTAGTGGCATAATAATTCCTCGCCTTTGTATGTTTAATGTATTTTGTTTTACTTACCCCTTTATGTATATAATTATATATATTGTTTATGTATATTGTTGTACTTATCCTTTTACAGACGAAGGACATGGAAGTTTTCTATCCCAATACACTATTGGAGACGGGACATGACATCCTTTTCTTCTGGGTGGCAAGAATGGTATTTTTTGGCCAGAAACTTCTGGCAAAACTACCCTTTAAGTAAGTGTTATATTATTTATAAATTTTTTTAATTTCAAGTGTGAAATATGTGACATCTAAATTAAGTTTTGCCTAATGTACATGCCCTTTATTGTTTTATTATATGCTAAGTTTCATAACAGAGTTGTGTTTAAAATTCATGAAAACTGTATTACATGTAAAATATATAATAGTTTATGCAGTTTAGTGTATTTTAGCTGATGAGGTAACATATTCTTGAGCATAAAATTGGAAGCATTATCACATTAGCAACTCTAATAAAAAAATTAATATAGAGCACCAAAAAGACATGAACTTAAAATATTAGGTATTTTTTTCACATGTTTCTTCTGTCAAAAGTTGTTTAAAATAAATTTTTTTCACAAATGTGCTCCGAGGATTCTGATGTCTGCTTATTTAACTTAGTAATCGATTTTGTGTAGCATTTTGAGTACAGACGCTCCCCTACTTACAAACAACCGAGTTACGAACATTTGCTGTATGAACAAAAGCCTACGCATGTATTAATGTATGCATTATTGTACTTTAATGTATTATTACATTATAATTACTGTATTTAAACTCATTAATTCTGTATACATTTTGTTTTATGAAGTAGTTAAGTGTCTTTAGCATAAGTATTGTACAGTACTACATATGTATGTACTGTATAGTTCTTTTTTTACACAAGCACAACTTATGAACAATTCTACTTACGAACGAATTTCTGGAGCCTAACTCGTTTGTAAGTAGGGAAGTATCTGCAATGTATAACAAAAATCATTTTGACTGATCAATCAATAAATCCATTTACTTAGTAATAGGAATTAGGTACTCTTCTAGTGTGCTTGGGTCGGAAAGTATTTTGTTTGCTCACTTTTGTTTATATAATGACTTCATTTGCATTTTTCACAGACAAGTCTACCTTCACGCAATGGTCCGTGATGCTCATGGAAGAAAGATGAGCAAATCTTTGGGTAATGTCATTGACCCTATGGACGTTATCAATGGAATTACCTTAGAAGTGAGTTCCTGTTGATGTATTCAGAAAAATAATGAACATTTTGTTTGTACATCTTATGTTCAGGAATAAATTTAGTACAGTATACAGTACTGTTACAGCAAATGTGTAATTTTGCATTATTTGTAGCTACTTTGAAAATCTAGGATTAATGTTCATATCCTAAAGATTGTAATTAACGTTTTTATCCAGTTAATTCTTCTGTTTAAGTAATATCTAGAGAATTTCACTTTTTTTTTATTTCCTCTTCAATAGAATTAAAAAATGCACAAGAATATTAAAAATATGAACCATATTCCTAAGAAATAATTAGTCCATTTAGTATCATATACATAGCAGCATTGCGTCTTGACTTAGTATGCCAACTTTCATGTCACTTAAGCAGACTGCTCTTACAAATTTTTGATCCACTTTTATTTTTTATTTAAGGAACTGAATAAGCAGTTGGATGAAAATACAAATTTAGACCCTAAGGAGATTGCAAAAGCCAAAGAAGGGCAGAAATGTGATTATCCTCAAGGTATCCCCGAATGTGGCACCGACGCTCTTCGTTTTGCACTCTGTGCCTATACCTCTCAAGGTATGTCACCTCTTCTCTATTTTTACATGCTGTAATGTCAGTGGTTTCTAAAATTTCTCTGGGGAAGAGAGTTTGGGATTGGAGTAACATACCTTCCCAAAGTCATGTGATGAAAGTTTTCTCATTGGTTTCACATTAAACAACTCTTGTATTCATATCTTCTTTTGTTGATAAAATGGGATTCTTGAGTGGCTTCATATATAATTTACCAGTCGTAAATTGAGTGGATAAGCTTTACGAATTCTGACTCATAAATTGTCAACATTAAGTTTTATGTCTCCAGTAATGTAGATGTCGGTTCTTCGTAGGTTTCATTCTGTCCTAGCTTGCTCTCTCCCTGTGTCCTTTCCTGATGCTGAATTTAGCAATGACTAAGTATGGAATACACCCAGTATTTAGACATTTATGAAGTTATAAGTTACAAGGCTGCAGCGTGTATATGTGGAATGTAGTAAAACACAACAAAGTTATTTGATGTATTTTATCATTAGTACTATAAGTGTTATAACATCTGAAAGTACAACCTTGTTTTATTCTCTTTGCTAAGTTTATGACTCTGGAACTAGAACTGAAAATGAATAATGAAGTTTTACTTAAAAAAAGGTGATGACTAATTCTGTTAGATGATTGTAAATATAGTATATTTCTTGAAATAAAGCCAAACTGTGGATAGGAGACACCTTTGATGTTTGTTTAAAACTCTGACGTATTTGAAAACAACCTTTTCTGCCTAATAACTTCTGTAAAAATATTAAAATGTAAGTCTATATCTTCTTGTTTGTTAAAGGTCGAGATATTAATCTGGATGTACTGCGTGTCAATGGTTATAGAAATTTCTGCAACAAACTGTGGAATGCTACAAAATTCGCCATGATGAATCTGGGTAAAGACTTCAAACCTTATGTATCGCTTCAGACTCTAAAAGATAAGGTAAGCTTAATTTTTTCTGTACAGGAAAAAAAAGTAAATTCATTCTTACAGGAATGTAATTATTATATCAATATTGTAGTTAAATAAAATTGATGCTCTCAGGTTTTTATTTATATATGACGAAAAGTTGTATTCTTTTTGAATCTTTTAACTTGTCAGTGTTGTGTATACTTAACCACTAAATTATTATATAAAACCTGTTAGGCTATACAGTTATATTTCAGTACCAAGTAGAACAAGAGAAGTTACTGGGAATATTTCAGTGTTTGCAGTCATACTTCACCTTATTATCATTAATTTGTTTCAAACCTCATGACATGAGTCAAAAAACAATGTGAATTGAAAAAATATTTAAAAAAATAACCTAAACTCCCGATAGATCTCTATAAGCAATGGTAGAATGTCGCTAATACAGTAAATGTAACTTGATAGTTCAACATTTCCACCGTCTTTTTTATAAATTTACAGTATACTTCTTAAATCTTGCTTATGTAAAGATATGATGAAAATTTCCCTTAATTCCATTCTGTGTCATGAGTGATCTTCAGTAGCATGCTCCAACTCAAGAAAACAGAATAAGCTTAAACAACGACCTTTTCATAGCATTTTATCATAGCCACCTTATCTTCCTACTTTATGGTGTAGCACTAACCACTTATTCATCGTAAACGAGACACTGCAAATAACACTTGCACATGCATGAACTCTAACAACCTGGCAGAAACCATTGTCATCATGTGGTGGAAAGTTAGAACTTTGGATAATGAAAATCATGGAAATAAATGTATAGTACATACTATGCACAAAATGATTTAATATTTTGAGCTATAATATTTGTTCTTAAAATGATATATTTTTCATACATTTTAACAATTATTTATCTATGATATAGCACTTTTTTATTTTTTATATGATATTTCATTTTTATGGGTTCCTAGTATTATTTGCTGACTTCCACAAAATTGTGTAAACTGACATGGATCGACATATTATTTCTCTTATTAACAAAACCCCACATAAAATTGAATATGATGTAAGGCGAGGTATGACTGTACTTAATTTCATGTTTATAAGACCATGGTGTATTTCTTGTACCCAATCTGAGGGGCAGTTAGTCTACTATTTTCTTGCAAAATTTTTTATATTGCTGAAAAATATATTACCATTAATATACTTATAATATACTTATAAATAGATAGATAGTAAATGGATTATGTACTTACTTTAGCTGTATGCATACTTCCTTAAGTCTTTTTATGATTAGGCACCATATTGTTTTGTGCAGAATAGTTCTGTCTTTTATACCTTTGAAGAATATAAAAAAAGAATGCATTTCAATCTTGTATTTATCAATTATGTCACTGCTAGAGCGACTGATTCTGCCACAAGTGACCAAAGAGTTATGTCATGTAGCACTATAAATACGAATTTTCTGCTAACTATTATGCAATAAATAGGTTAATATATAGTACTCAGTGTTATATATAAAAAATTATTTATTAGCTTCAGGAAGCACAAGCAACAAAATCTACTCTATCAAGCGCCGTCTCATCTAACAACTGTTTACGTGATGTAGAAAATTTAGCAAATAATTTACAAGAACTTAATAATAGATTAGAACAGTATAGTTATATCAGTGGTTATTGTCCAAGCAAGGCAGATCTCCTTATACTTGAAATATTAGGAAAGAGAAGGTCATCTTTTTCTGAATACCCTCATATTTTGAGATGGTATTGCCACTTGTCATCTTTCTCAAATCAAGAGAGAGATTGCTTACCCGAAGTAGGCACTTCCACTCTCCCAACACTTACTGGTGACACTGGCAAGGTAAGACAAACGTTAATGCTATTTGTACCGTGGCTTGTTCTTCGTATTTAGTTTACTGATTGTCACTTGCAAGATATGCACAGATGCATCTTGATTGCAAGCTAATGTGTAATACACATCTTATATATAACTTAAATACTAAGTGTATTTTGTAGTTGATATGGCGTTTATTAATTTTTTACCGTCATTATAATTATTTTAATTTTTTTTAAATAAAAGATATCTTGATTGCATGATGTATTAAATAAATGTCTAACTTTTTTTTCAGGGAATTTTCCTTGTATTGAAAGAATATTCAATAAGATTTTTCTTGCTAATAAGTTTACATCTTCAATTTTTAAACGAATTATGATATGTTTTTTAAGGCTCACAACTTGAACTACAGTTCATTGATGGTTTTGGATGATTGCTGTGATTCTTTAACTTTATATGACTTCTTGGAACTAATCATTTTCGAATGAGTAATTCATTTAATAAAACAGTAAAATTGATATTTTTCTCCCTTTAAAATGTGCATTTAAATAAATGTTTGCACATCACTATAATTAGATGAATGTAGAAATGTGTAATATTTTTTTGTTTTAATAAGGCCTGCTTTCTTGGTGTGGTAGGAAGTATGTTAAGAATGCTCCCATTGTATATCATTACCAAAAAAAACAAAAATGCACATATGGACACTCAAGCAGGCTTTAATAGGTTCACCTTGAAAATAAAAGAAAACCACATAATTATGAACTCTGGCAAGAGAATAGCTACATATCAATGTACTCTGACATTGCAAATGGTTTCCATCTCTATTTTAATATCAATATTTTTTTTGTTATGCTCTGTGTGTCACTATTAGTCCCCAGTTGGGGGTGAACCCAGCCGGATTGAAGCTTGGGAATCAAGGCTGGATGCCCTTCCTCTTGCCCCGCCCTTGGCTCAAACATGGGTCCATCACTCCCTGAGTAGAACTTTCAACCAGTTATTCCAAAATAATTTTGAATAAATCTTTAGGGAAGAGTGCAAAAAATAGGATTGGGTGAAGGAAGATTGTAAATTAATTATACCGCCTTTGGGATTTTAGTACCTGCTCATTGCTTCAGACTGGGATTGGTGAGTGAAAGGTGTTGTCAGTAAATGAAGCAGCACTAGTAAACCAGCTGCAGCTGTAGAGTCCCAAGGTAGATCAGTTGTGCCCTGCTTACACTGCATGTGACCCAAGCAGTGACCAAAGGGGAATATTGGCGACCCTTCATCCCCAAGGTGCAAAGATGTACGAGACAGAGGGAGTAGATTTTTTGGTGGATGAGGGTGTGCTTTGACTCAGCCACCCCCCTTACAATTGGTATTGCAGTCCTTATAATATGTATGTATGTAGAACATTCTCATGATTTTTGTAATCATTTCATGATAGTAATATTTTCTTTTTATTGCTTCAAACAGGAAAATCAGTTTTCCATGGTTGATAGATGGATGTTGGGGCAACTAGTAATTGCTGTCCGGGAATGTAATGCAGCATTTGAAGAATTCAACTTCCCCAGGGCCACAACTGCTCTGTACAATCTCTGGTGGTACCAAATTTGTGATGTTTATCTGGTAAGTCCGTCATTTTTGGACCGAGTTATATGTGCTGCACTTTGTTGTTTATATTCTGTGATATCAGTTATCACTTCATGCACTGGAGGTGTATGTCAAATCAGCATGCAATGAGTCGATAAATTTTCTTTTCCAGGAATGTTTGAAACCAGTGATGTATTCCAATAACGAGGATGCCAAGGAACTGAGCAGGAATGTATTATACACTGCACTGCATGTTGGTTTGACTCTCATATCACCATTTATGCCTTTCCTATCAGAAGAATTGTTTCAGCGACTTCCAGCTCGCTCCTCGGGACAAGCACTGTCTATATGTGTAACCCCGTACCCAGAACCAGAGGAGGTAAGAGTACATTTAAAAGTATTTTTCAAGAAGTGTGAGGTTTATTATTTTTTCATGCCCCACACAGCAAAATAGTGCAGGTACTGCAAAGGAAATTACATTATTGATTTTTTTATATAAGGGATAAGCAAAGGGGAGAGAGGGGCATCTGGAATCAGGAAAGGAGTTCCAGAATCTGGAAGTGGAAGGAAAGAAGCAGTCACTGCACAGACCAATCCATGAACTATAAGTCTCCGCACAGTACCTGTTTGACGAAGCCAATGAGTAGATATTGTATTCTAAAGCAATAGAGTACTCCATCGCAGTCAAACTTTTCATATTTAGAAGATTTCTATATATATATATATATATATATATATATAATATATATATATATATATATATATATATATATATATATATATATATATATATTCCTCAACTTACAAGTTAGGTTGTAGAAGTCTGTTCGTAAGTAGAATTGTTTAGGTAAAAAAAAAAAAAAAAATACAGTACATGCATTTGGAGTACTGTACAGTACTTAAGTAAAAGACATGTAACAGTTGCATAATACATAAAGTATACAATATAAATGAATTTTATTACAGTAATCATAATGAAATAGAGTACAGTACTGTAAAATATACATTAATACATTGGTATATAATGGGTAGGTTATTGTTTGTATGTAGGGAAGTTTCTGTGTATATATATATATATATATATATATATATATATATATATATATATATATATATATATATATATATATATATATATATATATATATATATATATATATATATATATATATATATATATATATATATATATATATATATATATATATATATGATATATATATATATATATATTATAATTTTTTTTATTTACAGTATGATATCTTGTACAATGAAGACATCGACGAACAGTTCAAATTTGCCCAGAAAGTCATAAGTGACATAAGATCAGCAAAGGCCAAATATGATATTCCTCACAAGACGAAAATTGAGTGTAAATTCTGTTTCTTTTCTTAATTTCATTATGTTAATTAGCATGTAAATGAAGAAGGTATTTTTCCAGAACAGATATATGCTTAATAACATGATACAGTATAGTATACTTGTAGTAGTAAAAAGTATGCCGCATATATAAAAATTGTAGTCTGTTGAAATAATTACCTAAGGAAGAATAATAAACATGTTTATACTGTAATGGTTATGGACAATTATTGTACACAAGTATGCTTAAATTACCTGATGGCGCAAATTTATTTTCTAAGTCTAGTACAAAGCCAAAAATAATTATCATCAATATCATTAATTTCAAATCCTAATGACTTGGCATGGTGAGTCTTTATTTACAGTCATTATTATTCCATGAAAAAAGGTATCGATGTTGCTGGCTGTTACGAAGTACTAAGCCCTATATACCCTATTTTTCAGTGACTCTGCAATCCAGTAATGCTGAATGTAGAACAACCTTGGAATCTTTGATTCAAGAGATTGCAACATTATCCGTAACTTCAAGCATTAACGTGTCGACTGAGAAACCAAAAGGGTCTGTTCCCACACCTATTAATGCCGATACTGTAGCATGGATGAAATTACAAGTAAGTTTTTCCTAAATAAATTTCTTTGGAACATGTACATTGTGATAAATTATGTCATTTTTACTTTCTGTACACAAAATTTGTGTTATTTTAGTATTTGTATATCTAAACACTGTACACCTTTTTGCCAGTACATTACTTCGTATGTTATTTCCATTAAAGGTATAATTTGAGTTGTGTTTTTCATTCTTGAAATATTGTAGGTTTAATATTGTGACGTAAAGTAAGATCATATACTCTATCTAATTACTTCTTAGTCCTGGATTCCCTTTATAATGCCCCGTAGTGTGCTCGATTGTGATTCTCCCCTTCCGAATCAAATATTCTACCACATTTGATTACTGTATTAGCTTGAAATTCATTGCCAAGGTGTCAAAATCTTGGATGTATCCGCAACATTTTCTTAAGATTTCAGTTATAACTGGTCCATATTAAATTTTGTTTACGTACACTGCGAAATTATCAAATTTATTTCAGGGCTTGATAAATCTCGGGAAATGCCAGGAGAAGATCCAAAAGAAAGCGGATGATGCAGAGGAAAAATTGAAAGCCCTGGAAACAGAAATGTTCAAGCCAAACTATGATAAGGTAAGGATTCGGTTTCTTTTCATTAAGCTTCGTAATTTTATCATGCCATTAACACTGAACACTTACCTAACCTACAAAGTAAGATAAAAATTGTGGTAAAGTCTTCAACCATCACTAACAAATGGGTACTTTTATATGCAGTTGCCAACATGACTTAGCTTTTACATATTGGCACTTGCAGGTAGGTTGTGGTACTACCTGCTTAATGATTTTCACTGGTAGATTGCTTACAAAATTACTAAAGGTATCAGTCCTCTATCCAAGTCAGATAATTTTTTTCTCGTATAAAAAGGGAATACAAGATGATGATTCTGGTGACAGTGACTGTACATACATTCCATATTGCAATATAATAATCAAATACTGATTTAAGCATTTCTCCGATGTTCATTTTTGGTGGACAGTGCTGAGCTCCAGACTTGATTCATAAATGTCAATGCTGTAGTAACCTGTATTTCATATTGATTACCAATGCTCTTGCAGCTGGTATTTTACTTATTGACCAACTAAAATATTTATTTGCCTTGTAGGTGCCAGAGGAAATACGCTCTAGAAACACAACCAAGAAAATGGATTTGGAAGCTGAATTAGAGCAGAGTAAAGATGCTCTTAAAAAGTTAGAGGCCATGGAAACAGATTAATTTTAACGATATAGAATTACTTTTCAGTGATTAAAATTCTTCCTATTTAATTTATTGTGAGCAAGTTTTATCAGTCAAAGGAAAGTACAGCTATCAAGAAGTGAACATGATAATTCCATTCAAAATAATTTTACATATTTGGAATTAAATTACTCATAGAATGTTCTATTTTGGGGTATTTAGAGGCACGAATACCTGAATATATAGTCCATTTTTCTATGTAAAGTGACCTTTAATAAAATTATTCATTTATCTATTTTGGCAGTCCTCTGAATATTAACCGTCTGGGATTTTTTCAGCGCATGTCATTCACAATATACTTCCTTTTTTTTTTCCCCCGTTTATAGAATACTTTACAATTGCAAGCCAGCTCAACTCTGTGCCAGTCCCAAGACTGACTAATTGGAGTCTACAAGAGGCTATTGAGATACAGCGACCCCATATGAACATGGGAAAAGCCCCCAGTAAATAAGACATTATACAAGGTATCCAGAATAACAAAGGGAACGTAAGATAAAAATCAAAGTATTCTTGTTTTTACTGGCATTACCAAGAAAGAAATATCAAGTCATTATGGAAGACTGCATCGCACACAACCACATATGCCAAGAACACAATATACACTCCCAGAGAACTTTGCTGGAAACCCCAGGATGGCAGTGGCCTTCCTTAGGGACTCCGGGCTATTCGGACAGGCAGCTTAGGAAAAGAACTGATAATTCCTTCCATAAGAGCAAAGAATTCAAAAGATGATTACTTGTTAATATAATTTATTCTTGTGAAGTTTCCATGGGCTCCCCAGAATTAGGTACACTCTTGGTAGTATTTTTTTTTATTGGGGTTTTTCTTAAAGCTTTAACCTTGCGTGTTTGTAATTTACTTATATCTTGTTTTGTCATATGTACTCTTCCAAATTTAGTTCCAAATACGTCCTTGCTCTTGTTTTTCACCTTCTTGGTCTGAAAAAAAAAGAAAAGATTAAATTATCTCTTAACTGCTCTGCTCCACTGACATACTGCATGCATCCAATGCTCTTTCACCCCATGCATCCAGCTCATTTTACTTATTCCTTTTGGCAGTACTCCATATATTCCTGTTAGTCGTTCCTCATTCTTTCTTTCCATATGCCCGACCACCTTGGCACTCTCTGGTCTAACATACCCCACAGCTCTTTTCCAACACCTATTCTCTACCTCACCGCCTCATTTCTCACTCTTTGTCTGTTCTTGACATTACAATCAATTTGTTCCTTTCATCCTCTTACATTCGAAGTTTTTGTTGGCTTTGAAAAGAGCATTAATACCCTTCCTGCCACTATCTCCAGAAAAGCCTTACCCTGAGAGCTGGAACAGAAATTTCTTTAACAGTACCTAACCTAACTATATAATAATCCCAGTACTTCTTCTATAAAGAAGAAGAGTACAGTAACTCAAAAACTGATAAAACAGATTCATCATACACAACTTATTGTCAAGTAAGTTATCCATTTTAGGATATCAAAATGATAAATTCAAGGAGGGAGAGTGCGTTAGGCCCTGTTTTTATACCAATAATAGCAGCTATCATACAACATACAAAGGTCAGTCTTTCTGCAGTAAAATTATATTTACTAACCTTCAACTGTTTAGGCTGTTTACATGCTCTCTTCATAAGATCATCTGATGCAAACCTGGTTCTTCTAAGAACTAAAGTCATAGACGGCCCAATTTCTTCCAACTCCACTCGTGGGACCTTGGTGCCTGATTTTTTCAAGAGAATTCTGAAAGTTGAATTACAGATATTAAATGGTGGCTTCTAAGTGACTTCGCTTTAATATGAAATAAATATTGCAAAAATAAAACTAGTGCTAATCAACAAGATTCCAGCAGGTAAAGCAATTACTACTAATGAATGTATTAAATTTTTTATTACCACAGGCTAATCATTGCAATTTATTGTATAAAAATTATAAATGGAGAATAATCTGCTGAAGCAGATACAACAGACAACTGCATGAGTTGAAGAAATTGAAAAATATAAATAAAATAAAAAACACACACCTGTAGCTTCTGATCAAAACATTTCCTTGAATGACAGTGAATAATAAGGCATGTTCAAATCCTTGCAGTCTTACATCCGTAGCTTCAACACCTCGGAAGAAATCTATCAAATAATTCTTGAGCTTCTGGAATTCAGTAACATCTTCAAAGTCCGAACCACAAAACACCATGCATGGCTTTGTTCCAGATGATACTTTGGCATTTTTAAAGTCTTTGAGACTCTTGAAATTGGTAATTCCCAACTCGACCATATCTAGAATATGCCTGTCGAACATTCGGCCTAAAAGTACAAAGTAGTCTACTAACAGAACAAACTATAATATAAAAAAAAAAATAATAATAAAAAAGTAAAAAACTTATAATTTTCTTTTAATAAGATATTTAATACTCATGCACAATAATAACATATACTAATATCTATTCATTCACAATAACTCTTTGGTATATTGTTTATTACTATAGGATTACTGTTTCCTTACAACAGGAGAAACAAAGTATGTCTTGTCTGCCTGCTTGAACATACTACCATCGCACGGGGGTCCTGACCGCGGATGCGGGTGGTAAGTGCTAAGTGGCTAGAATACCATATATTGCACCTATTATGGAAACTTAGAAATTCCTACAACATACTTTTAAAGATGCCATGTAACACTAAAGTTAGTGGGCTAGCCACAATGGTCATAAAAGACTTAATGCAGCAAGGCTTCAACATAACCTCACCATCCTAACAACTGTTTTGTATAATGAAATCGTACTTGTCGATGAGAACTTGTGAGATCCTGTCTCATCCTTTTTATTCACCAAGTATGGGTTATATGGTATCTTTCTATCACCACACACCCTCCTGTATTTAACTACAGTATTACAATCTGTATGTAATATTGTGCAATACTTTTTCTCTTAATAATGGAGTACAAACTATACTTGTATTATAAGTATAGATATGGACCTCTTAATTCTTATTTGCAAAACTATAAAGTTGCTACTTTTCCACTGGTATCTAATCATGTCATTACAGTACTTCATAATAAAGAATTTGACTTGTCATTTACAAAACGGTATCACTTATGCTTTAAATATGTCAACAAACGATTTACCAACGATATGCTGGGCAGAATATTTATGTAATAATATAGACTTCGGCAATAAATTTGTACCTAACAAACATGAGTAGATGCCACCTTGCCTCATGGCCCTCACTCAGGACCATAATATATCTGCACAATATAATAGCAGGAAAGTTTAATTTTTATGCTTACCCAATATTAAGTTATCTGGTCTCTTCTTTGAATGTGTAGCAACTGCAAAAAGGGAGGAATCATGCTTTTGCAGTAAACGCTCAACAGGCAGAATGTCTTCAAATGGAAGGTACGGAGATTTTCTTGTCAGCAGCTGACCATTGGGGGTTTTCAGAGCATGCTGAAATAGAAGGCATGATTAACAATATCCAAAGAAAATTCAGCTGAAAGAATGAACATGCTCCCATATTTAGACCAATTAATTAGTTCATTACATACATATGTAAATTCAGTTCTGAAAAACAAGTCATTACATTCTAAGACCTGAGTTTAAACACTTTCTTAAAACCTACGAATTCTGTTAACAGAGTTGAATTATCAATACCACAGTACAAGATGATACTTACAATATCTTTCACACATTGTCTAACAGTTTCACTGGTTTTCTGTCCATGTAGAAATAAACACTGCTTTGTGTTCTCAATAAGCTTTGGTTCACGTTTCTCCAATGCCCTCTTTCCTTTTCCAGTTTTAGGTTTACTGAAGTACAAAAAGGGAAAGAACTTGACATTTTCTCCATAACAACAGCATTAAAAGCAATCAAATCACATATGAGGATGTAACTCACTAAAATATAAGGATCGAAAGTCTACATGAGAGAGAGAGAGAGAGAGAGAGAGAGAAAGAGTGAATTGATACACAAAAAATTGAAATACCCTGAAAAATGGTTAGACATATTCATTATACCACGAGATATGAGAGGAAAATATTTAATAATATTTTGCACATGTACTGAATAAGCTCCAAACTTACAAACGGCATATGAATAGATATGAACCCCAACTTTAGAGCGATCTAAATGACTTTTGATGTTCTCATGTTGTCACAGGCAAGCAGTTTCTGTAACACATGCTTGGGCTACCTTGGCTGCAAGACCAATGGTTAGAAAAAATATCGGATAACCAATTGGAATATACATAATGTCTACCTCAGAGTGGTAAATACGGTACATTGCTTTTGTTGTCACTTCATATAGTAAAGTAAATCGAAAAGAAAAAACTTGTCATACTGAAGAATAAACAAAACCAACACATCTGTAAGTTGCAATGGACTATTTTATATATTTTTTTTTAATTATCTTGAACAATCACAGCTACAAGAATACACCACACCTGAAGAGAAAATATGAGGGTACACTTAAATTAATCATGACATCTCCATGAAAGGAACAAAAAGATAAATATTATAAGGGCATGTGCCGTTTAACATCCTTTTGGACACCATTTATGAATACATCTGCTCCTATTGGGTTAAAAATATTACTAATATTCCTGTGGTTATTGGTGCGTTTTGAATGAATGTGACCTTGAAAACCGTCGGAAAATATATGCTATGCAAATTTAACCTAACCTATAAAATACTAATCTAAAAATTTTCCCTATACTGTACACTATTTTAGAATGAAAGCGACTTTGGAAACTGTAGTATATTACTATTTTATAGGCTAAGTCAGGCTAGTATACATTTTCCAACGATTTTCAAATATTACAAATGTTTACTTTCAATACCAACAGATGGAAAAATTTGCAAGAAATTAATTACAATATATGGTTAGCATAGATAAATTCATTCCCTAGAAAGAATGATAACTAAAGGTATTTTTTGTTATTTTGTACATTTTCCAATGCCTTATTAACTTGATGGGGGTGAGAAAGTAAACCATTACTATCTTTTTCTCACCATATACCACCTCATCAACATTAAAAAAAAAAAAAAAAAAAAAAACTATCCCAAGATCCCAGCATACAAAGGGAATCCAGGTACAAATGTCACAGGAAAATGTCTAACATAACCTGTGACTTTTTCCTAGCCAACTCTGTGGCTTTATTACCGATAACGTGTCGGCTAAATGATGTTTCGCACATACGGCGTTTCGTATATAAATAAAACTAAGTTTCGTACAATAAAAAACGAGGTTTTGTACAATACAGAACGAGATTTCGTACAATAGAAAAGTTCAATAAATGGAGCTTTTGTTTAGGAAATAAAACGCCACGGTATTATTAGCTGTTTATCATAAAACTCCATTTTAGTATGTTACGTGATTTTCCGCATAAATTATGATAACTAATGGTCGGACCTGTTCGTTTTTCCCATGTGGGAAAATAGAGGTGTTGTTGGGTATTTCGACGTATATGTTGGCGGTAAAGTGCATTTTAGTTTTGTCTATTTTTTTTTTAAATTCGTTCTAGATGCATATATTAGTATTAATACTTACCTATATATTCCATTTTTCAAATCCTGATTAATCTTACAATTTATGTTTAAACTGTGACTGATGATTAACACAGGAGATCTAAAGATTTTTATATCTATGAAGTGAAAGATTAAGGGCCGTTTATTTAGAACTTAACCTCGCTATACATTAATCCTAACCTAACCTAACGATGTTTTTATAAATAATTATGTTTACATGTATATTTTAAAATAAAATACCTTTTTACTTAATAATTGACTTTGGATTTTATCTTTTAACGTTTTGGGAATCCCCAAAATTGGCCTCCTGCACTAGCATACCAAATACAATAGAGATTGGAACAAGTAATACTTTATTAGCAATAATTACTGAATTGGCTCATAATAAATTTTTGAAAAAAAATCTATGTGCGAAACCTCGTCCGATTTTATATACGAAACGTCGTTTTTATTTCTATGTACGAAACCTCGAGTCCCGTAACGTGTCAAGGTACCACAGGGTGAAAGATTATCTCAGAACCAGACATTTTAGAAAGAAATGAACGAAATTTAAACTACATATAAAACAATTTATTTCCGCCTTTTCCTTAAGCTGCTACTTTTTCTTCGTCTAAGTGTTTTCTTTGTGCCCATGCCAGATGAGTGCAGATTTCTTGCATGTCCCGGTGTAATTCATAAAACATAATAAATAAAATATTGCCTACTCAATATCCGACAGATATTCCATTGAAAACTACCAACATGCTGCGAAGTACATATGTAGCGTATACAGTTTATATAGTTATTTTTTTTTCCAAATCTACCTAGTCATTCTCTATGACTACGTGTATAACTAGAATACTTACTCAACCCTCTGCTTAACGTTAACAGTCATTGTTCTGAATAACTTCTGATATTATGATGTCTAAGTTATCACGTGTACACACGAGTTGAATAGGAGAACCAGCAAATATGATTTCTTACATCAAAGCTGTGTCTTTCGCCTTGTCAGTTGAAAAATGACTCATATACCACACTTCCATTTTTTCAATATAATTTTACAAAAAACAAAAAATTATAAAAATTTATCTTGGAACATGGAAAAAACTGTACTAAAAAAATATAGCTATGGGAAATAAAATACTGAATGCTAGCTTTTAGTATACTAATATTATCATGTACTTCACAGTATGGATTTGTTTACAGTCGAAAATATCTCATAAGGAACGGCCTCTATAACTATACTTCTCTTAATATGTGATGTGCGTTTATAACAATGCATAATTTTATAGTTTAATGCACATTGTTTGTGATGCTGATTTGTAACATTATTTCGTAGATAATATAAAATAATTTTTCTATATTTCTTTAGCATTTGAAAATAAAATTATAGAAGCAAACATTAAATATTCAGACAAGCCTGGGACTACCACAATCGACATGAATACTGTCATCTTAATGCCCATTTTTAAGACGAGGAAAGCGAATTTATTCAAGCATCTCCCAAATTCATATTCACCTATAATAGCGTGTCAGAGAATATACATACACATACACACACACACACAAAAGATCAAAAACTTGTTGCAAGAGGCAAGAAGGTTAAATGATGAAAGAAATGAAGAAGAGAAGAAAAATTTTCGTTACGGAATACTTCCAGACAAAGGGGAGATAAAGAAGATAATGACAGAAGATCAGGGGATGGGGCCTCATTAAGATTGTTATACACAAATGCTGATGGATTAGCTGGTAAGGCAGTAGAATTAAAAGATAGGATTCACAACAGTAAGGCAGATATAGTAGCAATTACAGAGACTAAGTTGAGTGAGGACATAAACAGTGTCACAGTTTTTCCTAAGGGCTTCAGAATACTAAGGGTCGAAAGATCTGAGAGGACTGGTGGAGGGATAGCACTGCTCATAAGTGAGAGGATTCAAGTTGAAGAGATAAACTTGGCTATAGAAAGTGAGTTCAGGGAATTTCTTGTTGCTCGCATAAATACTGGGTCAGAGAGCATTATAATAACTGTTGTATACAACCCACCAAGGAACCAAAATAGGCTTGAAATTTATGAGGAAAGTCATATAGGTACGATTGAAGTCATAAACTCAGTTGTTAACATGGCGCGGGAGAAAAAATGTAGGATTTTGATTATGGGAGACTTTAATCATAAAGAGATAGATTGGATAAATCTTGACCCACACAGTGGTGAGGACTCCTTTGGGGCAAGATTCCTAGATTGCGTACAAGGGAATTTCCTACACCAACATGTAATGGAACCAACAAGAGCCAGGGGTGGGGATGAGCCATCACTACTTGATCTGGTGTTCACAGATAATGTGTTGGATATTGAAAATATTGAGTATGAACCACCAATTGGAAAGAGTGACCACTGTGTGTTGTTGATGGAGTATATCATTGAAGACATTCTTCCTGAGAGTAGAGGCACTGAGGACATGAGGAGGAACTATCAGAAAGGAGATTACATCAAAATGAATGAGCATTTTGCAGTTATTGACTGGAGAACCTTATTTTACAGCAAATCTGTACAAGAAATGTATGACATCTTTTGTGAGAAATATGGGAAGATTGTAGATTGCTGCATACCTGTCACCAAAGTAGGTGTAATTCATGCCAGAGAGAAATGGTTCGATAAGGGGTGTAAAAGAGCTAAGGAGTGGAGAGACAAATGCTGGAAAAGGTATAGGAGGAGAAAAAACATAAATGCCTGGCAAACCTACAAAAGAGCAAGAAATGACTACCTAAGTAAAAGGAGAGAGGCAGAGAAAGATTATGAGAGGGACATCACCAGGAAGGCGAAAGAAAATCCCAAGCTTTTCCACAGCTTTATCAGAGGAAAACTGAAGGTAAAAGAACAGGTTTTAAGGCTAAAGAGAGTGGATGGAAGCATCACTGAGACGGACGAAGAGATCTGCAAAGAATTGAACAAGGAGTTTCAGTCAGTATTTACAGTAGAAAATACCCCACCCCCTCAGATTGCAGTGATAGAAGCTCAAGGGCCGGTATTAGAGAACATCAACCTTACAGCCACAGAGGTATGCAAAGCGCTGATGGATTTAGATGTTCATAAAGCTACAGGTCCTGATGACATATCCCCTCATGTGCTTAAAAAATGCGCAAACACAATATCAGTGGCACTAAGTATCATATTTAAGGAGTCATTGGAGTCGGGGGAGATTCCAAGATGCTGGAAACAAGCAAATGTGATACCTATCTTCAAAAAGGGAAGGAGGGATACGGCTCTGAACTATAGACCAGTTTCCTTGACCAGCATAGTTTGCAAAGTTATGGAGAAACTACTAAGGAAACATATCTCTCTTCACTTGGAATCCTTCAACTTTTTGTCAGTAAGGCAACATGGCTTCAGAGAAGGAAGATCAACAGTAACAAACTTATTAGAATTTTATGATGAGGTAAGCCAAATCTTACAGGAAAGAGAGGGCTGGGCAGATTGCATATTCCTAGACTTCCAGAAAGCGTTTGACACTGTTCCACATGGGAGACTTATTAGGAAGCTGCAATCAATGGCTAGAATAGGTGGAAATGTCTTGGAATGGATAAAAACTTACTTAGAAGGAAGGGAACAGAGGGTTAGAGTAAGACACTCAGTGTCTGAATGGAGAAGAGTTAGTAGTGGAGTTCCACAGGGTTCAGTTTTAGGCCCACTTTTGTTCCTTGTATATGTAAATGACCTACCAGAGTCTGTAAATTCATTCATGAATATGTTTGCAGATGATGCAAAGATTGTGAAGAAAGTAAAAAACGAGAACAATGGTAGAGAACTTCAGGAGGATCTAAATAATCTGCATGAGTGGTCAGAAAAGTGGCTAATGAAATTCAATACCTCAAAATGTAAGGTAATGAGAATGGGTACAAGTGCAAGAAGGCCCAAGCTTGACTACTCGGTGGCTGGAGTACAACTTCAGGAGACAGAAAATGAGAGAGATCTAGGAGTAAACATATTGGCAGATTTGTCTCCAGAAATACATATAAATGGCGTAGTAAGGGCAGCATATGCATTCTTATCAAATGTAAGGGTAGCCTTCAGGCACATGGACAAGGAAATGTTCAGAAATATTTATGTAACCTATGTGAGGCCAAAACTCGAATATGCAGCCCCCTTTTGGAATCCGCACTTGAAAAAGCACATAGCTAAGCTTGAAAAAGTTCAAAGACATGCCACGAAACTGGTGCCAGAAATACGCAATCTCGGTTATGATGAGAGGCTGAGGGAATTAGACTTGCCATCACTCGAAGCTAGAAGAGTAAGGGGGGATATGGTGACAGTCTTTAAATTCCTTCATGGTTATGATAGAGTGGATAGGGATCGATATTTCGATATGGCTGGCTCTAGAACTAGAGGTCATAGTTTGAAGCTTCGGAAGAAAACTTGTTTGCAGGATGTAAGGAAATACTTTTTCAGTGTAAGAGTAGTTGATAATTGGAATTCGCTAAGCGAGGAGGTAGTTAATGCTACCTCAATCCATAGTTTTAAGGACAGGTATGATAAGTATCACTAAGTCTAAAAATGGAACCGATCAGGAGACGGGAAGATACGAGCTTTGGGCTCTTTCCCGTAAACACAATTAGGTAATCACAATTAGGTAATCACACACGAGAACAATGGTAGAGAACTTCAGGAGGATCTAAATAATCTGCATGAGTGGTCAGAAAAGTGGCTAATGAAATTCAATACTTCAAAATGTAAGGTAATGAGAATGGGTACAAGTGCAAGAAGGCCCAAGCTTGACTACTCGGTGGCTGGAGTACAACTTCAAGAGACAGAAAATGAGAGAGATCTAGGAGTAAACATACTGGCAGATTTGTCTCCAGAAATACATATAAATGGCATAGTAAGGGCAGCATATGCATTCTTATCAAATGTAAGGGTAGCCTTCAGGCACATGGACAAGGAAATGTTCAGAAATATTTATGTAACCTATGTGAGGCCAAAACTGGAATATGCAGCCCCCTTTTGGAATCCGCACTTGAAAAAGCACATAGCTAAGCTTGAAAAAGTTCAAAGACATGCCACGAAACTGGTGCCAGAAATACGCAATCTCAGTTATGATGAGAGGCTGAGGGAATTAGACTTACCATCACTCGAAGCTAGAAGAGTGAGGGGGGATATGGTGACAGTCTTTAAATTCCTTCATGGTTATGATAGAGTGGATAGGGATCGATATTTTGATATGGCTGGCTCTAGAACTAGAGGTCATAGTTTGAAGCTTCGTAAGAAAACTTCTTCGCAGGATGTAAGGAAATACTTTTTCAGTGTAAGAGTAGTTGATAATTGGAATTGGCTAAGCGAGGAGGTAGTTAATGCTATCTCAATCCATAGTTTTAAGGACAGGTATGATAAGTATCACTAAGTATAAAATGGAACCGATCAGGAGACGTGATGATACGAGCTTTGGGCTCTTTCCCGTAAACACAATTAGGTAATCACACACACACACATATATATATATATATATATATATATATATATATATATATATATATATATATATATATATATATAAATATATATACATACATACATACATACATATATATATATATATATATATATATATATATATATATATATATATATATATATATATATATATATATATATATATATATATATATATATATATATATATATATATATATATACAGTATACAGACTATACCTATTACCAGTCTTAAAAATGCTGTACAAAAGGTACTTTTGGGCCCTCCACTGACCAAGAATCCTCTCCTTGCGATGTGAATGCATGGTTTCCTCGCAATTTGCGAGTACAGGTGAAGTTCATGTTTTCAACTTACCTTTTGCAAAGCTCTTGCATTCTGTTTAATAGAAATATGTACAGTATTTCCATCAATATGCACAATAACTCTTATGCTTACATTTTACTTGAATGCTCATAATGTGCCTTCTACCCACAAAGCTACCAAAATATAAAAAAAAAGTATGCCAATTTCATGGGCAGGCTTACTATAAATTTTCAGAAGATTACTAATACAGCTAGATCCACGATAACTAGTTTTTTTTTTTTTACACACTACTTCTTGTTTATTCACTTGATTCTAAAACTTTTACTAGCAGGTTAAAAGCAGTACTTAGCAGTCTTACACTTCTTACAAGATCATAAATAATAATATCTTATTGTGGGATGCCTGTATATTCAAAAAGATGGACTTAAATTTACTTACTGCGAAATAATTTTCAGATTTACTCACTATAAAATATTTCATAAAGTACATTTACTTGGTGATATATTTTGCAAACTGTACCCACCTAGGTATGCATTCAAGAACCTAAGTAGTCTCCGTAGCCAATAAGAACAGCATTAAGAACCACAAAAAGTCTTTCAGAGATTTTTCTTTTGCAGTGGTATCTCTCATATTGTCTTTATTATAATAACGAAATGATGCAAAAATGTTGCGAACTTATCAGGTTAGATTTTGCTCTAAACTTTCCCTACTTACCTTTTGCTAAGGCAAACGACAAAAGTTCCTATCCTTTAGAATACCTTTTTCAGAATAACTAACCTAAAAAATAATGATACTCTTGATTCAACTGTATGATATTCATAACAGAAGATCCACATAGGAGTAATTTTTTCCCAAGATGGTTTTATGTTAGAAAATAGCAAACTCTGTTTAGCAAATGAACTTTTAATTACATGCAATATGAAAATTAAATTTGAATGCAATACTGAAATTACAAGAGACATGTTTCTTTCAGAGTTAAAACTGTGCATCTGATAGTAAGAAACATAAGAAAACAGAAACAAAAGAATATTACATATCAAAATACAATAAAGTAAACTTTTTTCTTGGCCTGTCAAATTGATAGGAGGTAAAAGAGAATTTATACATAAAATTATTTTTAAGAGGTACGTAATATAAATAAATACAAAAATACTGTATATCACAATGGTGTCCATATAATTTGGTAATTCTTCACTAATTGAATATATCTGCTTCACAGCTAACTTTTTTAACTTTTCTGAAGAAACTCTCAACATAGTCCTTAGCTCCTTTCTCATCTGCAACAAATAAAATTATATGTAACATGAATCAATTCTTACAAAACTGGCTACATTAAATTGCAATTCAAGATGTATGTGCAATGTGTTCTTTAAAGGCCTCAGCTGCTATGATGCTTTAAAATAGTGACATCACTTTAAAAAAAATTGATACTTCTTGATAGTATCAATTTATTTACTTTATTAGTTCCATATTAATATTTGCATTACGGATAACTGTTCCTAAAAAAGAGCCACATATTTAAGTGGATATAACTAATTGTCTATATCTCTCCCAATTGAGAAAATATAAAAAATTATTATTATTATTACTATTATAAGCCCAAAAACAATCAAACACACAAAGGTACAAAGCACTGATTATAACACCATAAGTAAACAAGACAACACACATTCCCTAAAAGCTCTATTGGAAAGCCCAGGATCGGGACTCAGGGCTGTTCAACCAGGCACACTATGGAAAGACGACAACAACAAATTTTTTCACAATTCCAGATGGATAAGCATTGTATACATAATTACAAGTCTTTCAGACATCACAGAGATCTTATGTAATCTCTTCAATATTTAAAACTTCATGGTAATCCCTTGAGAATAAGAACAGTGGCCTTTGCTCCATTATCTATAGACATTCAGGTGGCTTAAGAGTCCAATTTTGACTTGGAAAACATTAAGGACATAAAGTGCCGGATGGCAGAACAAGTGGTTGTTGGTGTTTCTCTCTACCATCTTCTCTTTTCTTCCAATTCTGTATGTTAGTTTCCAAAGTTGCTGCTCCTTCATGAACAATGTCTCGTCAGTTTCTTATTCCCGTCACTAAATTTCCAGTTGTTCACGTAAATGTCCCAATATTTTATGTTAGTCTTATGAACATATTTTTTATATTTTCTGTTGTCTACCTCTTTTACAATTACCTTCTTCAAATTGAAAATAGAAATCTATTTAGAAAGGAATACATTTACTATCCAAACATGTGAAAAATAATCGAGAAAATAAACAAGCACAACAAAGTGGAAAAAAATAGCAAAACTTCAAAGCACACTACAAATTTTCAGGACGAAATTTGATTAGGACGAAGAGAAATTGTAGCAACTTACCTACTGCAGTAGTCTGTTCCGCAATGCGATGAGACAACTGCCGGGCTAAAGATTTAAATAAATCTTTATTACCGATACAATCACTCTTATAAAATGGCATCAAGTGTTTTACAACCCAGTCTGCTAACTGCTTCATTTCAGCTTTTGACATCTTACTTGCTGTAGGACCTTCCTTACTCTCTGAGGATAGCTTACAAGAGTCTTCTTCTCCTTTACCTTGTGTATTGTACGCTGACATTAAGAAACTCCTATCACTAGATGTATTACGCTTTCTCTGTTCTTTCTTAAAAGTCTCTGAAATAGTACTTCTATTTTGTAGTTTATTAATTGATGATACTGACAAGTTTCTATCATTAGTTGGTTCACTTTCATTCAAATTCTTCTCTGCCATTAAATATCTGGAGTTTGTATATTGTATGCCTGAATTCACAGAATCAGAAAAGCTATTATTTATTTCTCTACTGCTTTCCTTTTTATTGGAAAGAGAAGCTAAGGCAGATTTATTGGGGCTTTCTGATTTTCCTTGAGCCGACCTACGATATTTCAGAATATCATTATCATATTTACTAGCCATGTCTGATTTTTTATGATGGTCTTTTTGTACACTTTTCAAATCATGTCTCGACCTCTTAGTCTCTCTAACATCATTTGTATCTTCATGAATTAGTCTTTTGGATCTTCCAGAGTGTCCTAAGCTACTAGATGGAGTTTCATGAACTGTGTGACCCATCTCCACATCCCTAGAACTTTCTTTACCACGTTGGTACTTATCCCTATATTTGTCTGAAAAGAGCCTGTTCTGGTCTTTTTCAAGCGAATTTTCATGCTTTTGTGATCTATCTTTTCCAATATCACAACCATCCTGGAGTTTTCCTGGACAGTCTTTGTTTCTATAAGGTCTCTTGTAATGTCTGTCAGATCCAAAATAATCCTTTGTCATTCTTTCCTTCTCTCTGCTTAATTTTTCACTATTTTTGTGCGAGGTTTCTTTCTCCAGAGATAAGTGCCTGTCATTTAATCTATCACTTTTCACAGACTTACTGGATTTAGAGGACAAGCAGTTAGCATGTTTAATTCGAATTGAAAAATTGTCTCTCTGATTCACAGCCTTTTTCAATAAATTTTCCATATCATCCTTTTCATCAAAATTCAACTGCGGTTTACTCTGACATTTCCTTCCTAGTTCGTGGATTGTAGACATTTTATCACTTTTGTTATTTACAAAAGGTTTTTCAGTCAGGCTGTTCTTATATTTTTGTTCTTCAGTACTTACTTCCCTGCTCTTCCTTTTGCAGTGAGGTTCTATGACATTTTCATTTATTTTAGAAGATATCTCCTCCTCTTCAGAATCATCATCGACAGCAGAAAAGAGATCTATTTCCTCAAGTGATCTCTTAACTTTGGAAGTCTGAGATGGACCTTTAGTATATTTGTCTGGCTTTTTTTTCAATAAATCCGAGTCTTTTTTAGGCTTTGCACTCTCTTTGACAGAATTCAATTCTTTTGCAATAGCAGTAAGCCTCTTATCTTCACAACGTGACAAGAAACTAGAAGCTTCTTTCGGTTTGTCTTTAGCAAGAACAAGCTCATCATATCCAATTAGAGATACATTTGATTTCTCATGTTTAATGTTATAATCTCTCTCTTCAATATGCTTATTACTTTTCTTCTTGCTTCTTTTCACTCTAATTTCTTCATCATCAGAATCAGCAACACTAAACATATCAATTTCTCTTAGGTTAATGGTCTTACTTATTTGCTCTGCTTTTTCCTTTTCACCACTGCTGGGACTATCTTTCATGGATTCATTAGACAGTAATGAAGTAATATTCATTATCCCCTCTGCAGAAGACAACTTTGAATTAGGTAAACATTTTCTGCTTTGCAGATTATTGTTCCCCTCTGTTCTCACACCACAATCATTTTTGCTATTTTCAGTACTACTTTTCATATTGCTAGGTGATTTATCTTTTGAGCTTTGTTTAATTTTATGCTTTCTTTCATCAATCACTTCACTAGTGTCACTCTTTCCTGCGCTAAATAAGTCAATTTCTTTCAAAACATTCTTTTTCTTTGCTATACTACGACTTTTGTGGGTTTTGTCCCTTGTACTCTGAATCTGCATATCGCTATTTCTACCACTGCTAGGTGGTGAATCGTTATGATGCAGCGGAATGCTTTCGACTCTGTACTGTGTTTCAGGAGTATAATATACTCTGCACTCCTTCTCACAACCATTTTCATTATTATTCACATTCTCCACATTTTTTTTACTGGAACTTTCATCAGTCATGCTAGCAAACTGGCCTACCTGGTCAAATACAGATAGTGTTTTAGTTGGTAAAATACTTTCTCTACTTTTCACACTGCAAAGTTTATTCTCAGTCTCATTAGGCTCAAGGTTGCTTTTTTCACTATCACTCTCACTATTTGAAGAAACAAATAACCTGACTTCTTCGAATATAGAGAGTCGTTTCTTAGATACACAGTGAGCATTATTTCTCTCTCTTTTACATCCTCTGGTATAATCATCTTCATTCTTATTACTATTAGTTTTTGCAGAGTCTGACACTTCCTCTTCTTTCTCTGAGTATTCACGAGATGAAGTATAACTTTTCATATCCTTACATGCATGGCTTCCAGCATCTGAGGCAACAGCGTCATACTTATGGGCATTAAATTTATCCTCCAAAGAGAAATTATATTCATTTTGTTTTTCTTCCTCATCTATATCATTACTTAAATTCAATTCTCTATCGTTATTCCAAGCAGTGCCACTATATTTGGACATTCTTCTCCTTGCTTCATCAACATAATGCATCTCTTCTTCCCCTGATAATTCAAGATCAGATAAAGATATTTCCTCTTGAGCAAACTCGTGATTTTCTTCTGGATCATAACTACTGTCAACATCACTCATATCTTCATCTTTCACAACGTCCTCTTTGGCATTATCAAAATTACATTTCACAATTTGATAATTTTCTTTCGGATTAGCCGAGACATTTTTGCAATCTTCCTTTTCATATTTTACATCGCTCTCACCATCAGACTCACTTTCTGAAACCTGATGGGTTTTTGGTTTTTCAATTGAGTTCTTTGGTTTACTCTCAAAGTACGAAGTCAGAGAAGTCTGATGGTTTGGAGATCTTTTCAGAGAAAACCCCTTTCTTTTGCTTATAGCAGTAGTATTCTTTTTCTTTTGCTTAGGAATGTCTTTTTCATTTAAGAATTCTCCAGCTGTTCTAAAGCCTGAGCAAGAGGCGGATGCATCTTTTTTATTCCTGATGTCGTTCTCAATTTGGCTAGCTAATTCATGTAGACGTAACTGAGGTTCATGCTCAGCTAACTCACTTCTGTAAGTGAAAGCTCCCGTGTCCTTTTTGATGCTCAACATCTAAAAATATAAGAAACAGAAGAGAATAAAGTAATGAATATAACTACAGCATAGTCAAAGAGCACTTTTTCTCTACTTTAACTAATATAAAGATTATATAAAATAATTATGAAATATATTTTGACATCATAATGAGAAAAGTACAATACATTCTTATTATATTTCTAATGAACAATTATAAGTACTGTACTGCATCATTTTCCATATTAGTTCATATCTTATATCAGAGTTTAGTAAATTTCAAAAACATTTAAAAATAGGAAAGAAAAGGTACTAACCAATGACATCACACCTTTACGGTACATCATCATGACATTAGTTGACGTGAAAACTGAATACTCCATCTTCACTGCCACATCTTCAATATCCGACTCTTTGAGCGTTTTTGTCACTAGATTGGCACTTAAACAAGCTTGGTAATTTTTCATCAAAGCCTGATTAACCAGCTGAAGATAGCTCTCTCGTGTCTGAGGAGGAAGAATCAAATCTATCCATCTATCTATATACAAGAGCCATATTCCCCCTTATAGGGGGAGTGGTCGAGTAAACGAGGATTCCTAGTACCTTCGCTCCATCCCATTTAGCCGACTTTTATGACATATAGGGGAGCTAGGAGGATGTATTCTTGCCCCACTCCTTCAGGGCACTAAATAGGCCATCATAAATGCTTTCTTTAGAGATAAAAATATGAAACCATTTTAAAATACACTGCAATCATTAAGTAAGCATGAACCTTCCTATCCACAACTCAAAACAGGTATAAATGGAATTATAAAATGCAAAGGTATTCTACTGATAACTTTAGAACGCAAAAGAACAATGACTGGTAGAGTGATTATCCATTTTTTTTAAACCTTATCTTAAATGACAACAGGGTACCTACAACTGCTATAAATAAACCGAGGAAAAATTACTTGATCCAAACGTGAGCAATAAATACTAAATATAAAATATACTACATCCTACACATTTCAGTAACAAACTATTGTAAATATAAAAATCATATAAAAATGTGGATCAAGATAATATCTTAAGGAAATGATAGAAAAATGGGTATATTACATATTGGATATCTTTGTGAGAGGTGTTAGGGATACACGAGAATATTTTGCCTTACTAAAAACTACAACTGTGAGAAATATAAACAGATACGTATTTGTGATACGTAGAGGCCTGCTATACAGTATGAAAGAAAGACGCCACACTTGGTATGGCAAAAGTAAGGTACAACAAACACTACTAACATGGTAACTTTGGGTGCAATTATAGGCCATATTCAATTTCCAGGAAAAAATAAAAAATAAAAATCTATTTCAGGACAAAATCTATACAATATTAGCACTTCAGTGGGCATTTCATAAAGTTATTAAAGGCATGAGACTTACAGCAATATTCAATCCAGCAATTTTAGTGGTGAATTCAGCATTAGTCAGCTTTGATCTGCTAGCTCTGTCCTTTTCTTCTGCTTCCTGCTTTTCTTTTACCTTCTGCTCTTTGAGACGTTCCTTAAAAGAAGTCGAAGTGCCCTGACCACGTCGAAGTGCAAACTGCTTTTTGATCATGGCAGTTCGCTCAATTTTCTCTTGCCTTTCACTTTCTCGTACTGCCTCTTCCCCATCTTGGTCAGCAGCATAGTCATTATTCTCTCTGTCAAGGAATGGGTGGATAAATCTAAGACCAAAGTATTAAGACAATTTTCATCACATAATTCTGAAGCAGTCTAGGTAGCCATACCAGCTAGTACAGAACTGATGCTGCAGGGATTCACTATACTCAACCTAATCTCACTTCTTAAGAAGTTGCTTAAATGACTTGCTCCTTTATGTTATGCTAGACTCTCTCCCCATCCTCTATTCTACAGCACTGTAATAATATCAGCAACATCAGGATAAAAAAAATTATACAAAGAATGTTCTGTAAATTTTGTCTGACGAAGTCTTACATAAGCATCCAAAGTAAAAAAAATAATCCTTCTGGAATGCATATCAGATACGGACTTGACAGAATGAACATATTTGTAATGCATATTACAAATGGAAAATTTGAATTTGCTAACTCACCTCTGCTGACCACGTCTTCCACCACCATATAAGTCTCCATAATCAGCATCTTCAAATGCTGATACAGCTCTGAACCTGTATTCTGATTTACGAATCAGTGAATTATTCCATAATTCAACCAGCTTATTAACAGTTTGTGCATTAGTACAATAATCACAATTTTTTCTGCAAGCTGGTTTCTCATCGCCAAAATATTTAGCAAACATCAAATGACGACAACTGTTACAAGACAAAAATGGTAAAGCATTAATGTTATAAAATGGAAAACTTAATACTGCTAAAATGTTATATAATGTGAACCATTTATATATAAGATCTATACTACAAACGACTTACATATAATGCCAAATTTTAGCCTAAATAAAACTATTCAACTAATTTTAAAAAACAATGAAACAAATTAAATCTATGAACACAACTCTATAGTATAATCCAGATGAAAGCTTCTTTTCAATCCTTTCCTATTAAAGACACTAAATAAGTGCTATATTTTGGAACATATAAGCCAATATCTTTCACTCACTCTTCCATAATCACCACATACAATTTTACGTAACTTGAAGCATTATGATATAATCAACAAAAACATGAATGATCATTTGATACCAAGAATTTATAGTTAGTTATATTCTTCCAATTAAAATAAAAAATAATTTTTTGTATTCAACCCAGATGACAAGATTATTTATATAAACGTTTATTCAGTGTTATTTTATATTTCAATAACCAAAACAAAAATATATATAATTTCAATATAATGCATAATTAACATACATAGGAACTTCACAAAACTTGATGACATTTTCAAAGCTCTTCATGGCCTTTTTGGCCTGCTCTTCTTTATTGGTTTTACCATAGACTTTCGCTTTGGATTCATCCTGTACAAAATATTGACATAAATTAGGAATAAGAATTCGTATAATAAAATGGATATACAAGCAGGATGTAATACCTCTCAATATATTTAACTTATATTCTAATCAATAACCAAAAAAGATAAACTGCAGTCATGTAATAAAGGAGCAATATAACTCTTCACTCTATCTCGCAACCTAATATTGGCTTATGCCAGCCAAGGTATTTTGCTATAATATCAGTCACAAATAAGAACTCACTATTATTTTTTGACTTTTAATGGTTAAAAGTCTGTATAATCATTTCAAATCTAGTGAAAAAGATATTACATTTGAATAAAATGAAAAAGAATAAGTAAGTCTACGTTTATTCTTGAAAAAACTAAAAGACTTTTACTCATGCAAGTCAACAAAATGCATAATGCAATCACCTGTTTCAACAGGAATGTAACAGTATCTCGCTCCTGTTTGCTATAATATATACGGCACCTGGACGGTAACCCATCACGACCGGCCCGACCTGATTCTTGATAATACCCAGCCATGGACTGTGGCACACTCCAGTGAGCAACAAATCTGAAAAAAGTATAAACTTCATAACTGCAAAAAGACAAAAGAGAACACAGAAGATCCAATCACATGTTGCTATCAACATAATAAGATTACATAGTCATTCTTATACCACTGTATTGTCTACTTACATGGCAAAATATATTAATATGCAGGGCTCCCATACCTTCATTTCCAACCAATTATACAATCTCAACACAAAAAAAGAAAATACAGTACTTCTACATACTATACGTGATATAATTCAACATCTAGACAATGGAATATTCAATAATTGCTTAACCGGAAAAGATTTTGTCTACATAATGAGAATACGGTGCCATTTATGGGTTGCAAAAGAGAGAGCGGCAAAGTGGACCATCACTGCTAGATCACAAATCATGAGTGTCAAGCTGTCTACATCTAATATTAAATATTGGTTAGGCAATTGGCATGCAAGCTAAAAGTACAAGACTGTTAAACAAAAGTTGAAATAACTACTCACCTTACCGAAGCCTTGTCTACACCCATACCAAATGAAACTGTAGCTGTAATTACAGCTACCTTTCCATCCATCCATTCTTCTTGTACCTGTGATCTTTCTCTGTCTTTTAAACCTGCAAAATTGCATTCAAACATAAGTAACTTTAACTTATCTCAAGGAAAGCTATACCAAACAAATATAGAATACTAAATTCATATAATGTTAATACTAAGCAGCTTCATGTGCGATGATGTATTTTTGTCCCAGATTACATTTATAGATGGACAGTACTATAAATATGCAAAACAAAGAGGGATATGTGTAGTGATCCACTAAAAACTGTAAAAACATGTCAGGCAGAAAAGATGATAGTGTTCTAATAAATAAAATAAAACACTAGCAAGGTATTATCAAGGCCAACTTCGATGTAACTTCAAAGATATATTATTAATATGGTTAAAAATGTTTCCTTCTATATAAGGACCTCTCTAATGTAAACAGTAAAAAGCTGAAAGAAGTTTATATTATAAAAGAAAAAGCTAAATTTATAATATAATATTAGAAGTTGAAAGCTAATGTTATAAGGTTACAGAAAATAGGCATATGTTAACAGTTTGATATCTCCAACTAAATATCAAACAGGTCAGAAAACTACTTTGTACTGACTGCATTATTTATAATACAAATAAATATCTTAAACAAGTCCAAAGTAAATTCACCTGCATGATATGCTTTAGTGAGGATGCCTCGCTTTGTTAACTGATCAGCTAATTCTATTGTCCCAGCTCTTGTTCGGCAGTATATGATACCGCAACCCGACTTGGGCTATAAAACAAAACAAAACATAAATCAAAATTGTAAACTTTATCCTCCCTAAAGCTTTGTATGATAAAAAATGACTACAAGGTACATGTCTAACAATGAGAGTTGAAATTTTTTAAATATAAATTTATTGCATTGATGGCCGAAACTTGAAGTGAAAGTGAGGTTTATGCTTACCGATCTCTTCTCCTCCCAGCCAGTGCCAAGTGATTCAAGAATGAAATTTTTCAATTCCTCAAATGGATCATCTAAAGCATCTTTGAATCTCACATCATAGAAAAGATTGGGGCGAAAACATGAGGTCTTGAACTTTGATACTGGTTTTCTAAGTTTTAATAATTGGAAAATATCATCAACTACCTGTAAATACACAACTCATGAAATGCACTTTCCTTTCTATATCTCAACATAATAAAATGATACATTCTGTTAATATTATGTATACCTAAGCAAAGTCTTGATGAATATACTAAAAGGACCAAAACGTGGTAGAAATTCGGACATAATTTAGCATTCATGAACTAATGAACTATACTTCAGATTTAAAACAACAAAAGGAAACCAAGGCTTGGCTGTCGTGTGTGTGTGTGTGTGTAAAAAAAAAAAAAAAAAAAAATAAATAAAAAAAAAAAAAAAAAAATATATATATATATATATATATATATATATATATATATATATATATATATATATATATATATATATATATATATATATATATATCAGTATGCAGTATATTAAAAGGAACAAGGATAAAGACTCGTTCACACATCAGTTTACATTTAAAATAGAATCAGTCCATTGAGCAACAGGATGGTGATCAGGTAAACCCTGAAGCAATGAATATTTATCATCGAATTATAATCAAAAGCCAGGAGCAATAAAAGATATCAATGTCCTATTTGAAGCCAATCAAGAAGAGTAAATACATTATTGAAATAATGTCTGCAGTAAGACTTTACTCAATTTACATGAGTTATCCAATCAGGTCAAACAGGTTATCAAGGTCCTCCCAGCAGACCTGTTCATACAGTAATGCATAAGATATCATTTGAATTCGTTACCCTGATAAAAACTACCAATACTGTCATTTGGAAACTCTGAATACAGAGGTTCATTTTCCTCTGACAACCCACATTTCAAGGGTTTTCATCCCATAAAGTTAAGGGCCCTCCAGTCATTTCAAAGTTGAGGTCTACTGGAAAGCAAGTTAGAGAGCATTTATAAACTCAACCTTGTTGCAATACTGAAAATAGAGCTCTAAGTGGACCTCCTCACTCCTCATTATCCCTCAAGTGTGGGCGATTTAAGTGCTTTAGTTGCAGTTTTTCTACTACAACCCTTCATAAACCCTAACTCCTACTAAACGGACAAAATTTAGGGGCGATTCTCTGACCAATTTTTATCATCTTTTATGACACGCAGGGAAACATGGGTTCAATATTCTTTAACCTTGTCCCATGATAATGAGAGAAGTGCAAAATGAGAAGCATAAAACAAAGTATGGGCGGCAGAAGATGCACCACTCCTAACATGGGTAACATCCACCCATCTCACATAAAGCATAAAACTATAACTTTATAACCGCCTCAATTATTTTTTATTTTATCATGAATATACTTTAATTACTTTAAAAATAGGCCTTAATGTAAATCACGTAAAGATAAGAGGTTAATATTACTATGAAAATATCACTTCATATATTCAGTAATGTGATTGGACCCAATTCATAGTCAGATGGATAAAAATCCAGCATAAATACCCGTCTAAAAGTCGTTTATCATCAGTTACTTCTCTAATAAAATATAAATATGAAACAAAATAAAAACCACCTTCACTGCAAGGTTAAAATATTGATAAAATTAATACTTTATCTTTTTTAACACTATCGTTATAACAATTTATGTCCTTCCTTCTAGTAAAGCAGGTTCAATAAAAGAGATCTACATAGTACAGTATCTACAAATACGAAGAAATTTATAACATACTGGATAATACAGATATAGGTATCGTATCAAATACACAATATTTTGATATAAACAAAAAATTTCTCTTACTAAGGAACCAAAACAATGAACATTAACCTAACATCCTTTGATTGGGTATTAAAATTATTTGATGCTAAATCACAAGAGAATATTAATTTAATACATTTTTATGCATATCTTCTTGTATAGTGAATACAATCTAATAGCATGGTACAAACTTATGAAACACATCAGTTTCGATATTCACATTTCCAAGCAACTTTTGTCTACTGCTTTGCCATTTTACAACATACTTATAATTAATACTTACTATTACCATAGTACTTACTTTTGCCGTAGCAGTGGCAGTAAGAGCAATCCAAGAAATATTTGGAATCCTATTTCTAAGAGTACCTAAACGAAGAAAATCCGGACGGAAATCATGCCCCCACTGGCTGACACAATGGGCTTCATCCACAACAAAATATGAAAGTTTTCTATACTTGTACAATCTGTCTAACAACCCCTGAAATATACCATGATTTAAGAGGAATCAATCAAAAGTATACATTGGCAAATTTAAGATTCATATCAGTTATCAAAGCATATCTGCAGCAGAATATCCAGAGAAATATTGGTAAATGAGTAAGCTTAAAAGCTTGCATACACTTTTTCTGTAATTTGTATATTATTCAGTGTTACTTCCATGAAGTCTTTCCAGAAGACTTTGATACAGTCCAATTTGAGAAACTCACAAAGAATCTGCACTTCACGGCAATAATAGGAGGGAATATTTTGAAAAAAGGGAGCAGAGGGCAGCGTAAGAAATGCAGTGTCTAACTAGATGAAGGTAAGGACTGAGTTTCTGCAAGGGCCAGAACTTGGGCCACTTCTGTTTTTAATATATGTAAATAATCTGGGTCTGTAATGCATTCTCAAATTGTTTGCAGATGATGCTAGGAATTAGAATAGAGTAAAAAATGAAACCAAATGGTGGAAACTGCAGGAAGATCTTATTGAAAAGTAATGAGAATGGGAAAAAGTACAGTATAATGAGAATCATGTTTTCAGTATTCAATAGCAGGCAAGGATCTTCAATAATCTGTGAATGAATAACATCTAAGGGTATTTCTGTAGACAAATTTTCAAATAAGTTTACAAACGATGCACAGATAGTGAGGATAATAAAAGAAGAAAATATCGGTATAGAATTTTAGGAAGACCCTCTTAAAAAGATTCAGTCTCTATCAATGTGTAGAGTAATAAAATGGGGCAAGAGGCTCATGTTTTGGCACTCAAAAGCAGGAGAGGAACTTTAAAAATCTCAGAATGAGAGATTTGGGGGTAAATACGTCAGAGGATTTGTCACCAGAAATGCACTGGGAAGGTATGCGAGCTAGCAAAATAAAGGTGACTTTGAGGGATAAGGACAAAAGAATGTTAAGAAAGATCTATATGATTTGCGAGTAACCAGCACAATGGGAAGCACTAAAAATAAATAACAGATAGAAAGTGTAAGTTACCTTAAAAAAGTCAGTTGAAGCCTGCTCAGGAGTTATGTATAACAGTCTTGTATTGGGTTTCATGCAGGATAAATCAGCTAGCACTCTGTTACGATCTTTAGAAGACATTTTGGAATTTATTGACTCAGCTGTTATGCGAAGCTTTTGCAGATGTTCCATTTGATCCTGAGGAAAAAAACTGCAATGAAGTTCACTTGGTTCATCTGAGGCTAATATCTTAATTTATAAGCTACACTTATATAAACTATAGATTGACTTGAAGCAAGTCTCTGATCTGCTAAACAATCCCCTCCAGCTTTCAAATGACTGAAAACTATAGCTACCAGAGGCAAGGATGGATCACCCTGTTTTTGAACTACAGCATCAATAATAATCAGTGTGTGAACCCACGGAAAACAACCACCTTATTTTCAAATTCACGCTGTAAAATTTACAACTTGATAATGTAGCTATTCCAATATTCAGCAACTCTTGTTAGCAGATATTGGCTAAACATGTTGATATTAAATTAAATGCTCTTGTGTAAATCTTTTAAATTCTTGCATATAGCTTATCAAACCTGGTTTCATAGATAAAATTTATAGCTTTACAAAGTTGTTTTAAGGGACCTCTTATGACATCGATAGTTCTGTGATTAAAGAAATAGTTTGACTGGCTTTCTCTGTATATGAAATCATGCAACTGCATATCTGTAAAGTACTTCTTATAAACATTTTCAGCTAATAAACAATATTTTGAAAGTAAAGAACCCAAAATTACTCACACCATTCATGGATCTCACACACACTCTTGCTCATCTTGAGAATTTTGGCCAGAATCAACAAACTTCCTCTTAATCCACATATTTCCTCAAAACAATCAGCAAACTATGGTTAGGTCAACAGACAAAAACAACACTAATACTGCTATTATGGATCAATAGTGTAATCGCTAGCACCTTAATGTCTCTATGATGCACAGTCATGTAACTGAAGGTACTGTGGGTTTAGACGACCAAAGAAAAAGCAGCAACAAATATAGTCACTAAAGGATAATCTCTCTCTCTCTCTTCAGAGTTAACCTGAGGAACTTACCTTAATAAGAGCTATGAGAGGCGACACAACAATTGCCACCTTATTTTCTTCCATAACCGCCGGGAGTTGATAGCATAAGGATTTGCCAGATCCAGTCGGCATGGACACAAAAACATCATGGTGACCTAGGATAATGAAGAGTCACATGAGCTGCACAAACCATAGCATACATAGATTCATTTTACATAGGTGTCATCGTAGTCATGATGTAAACTAAAGCTCAATATTTGCATAAAAAAATAAAATGATAAAATGCGTAAATGCTATTGTTGGTTTAGATTCGTTTTATGCATCCCTTCCACAGCCTACGAGAAATCAGTGTTGCCATCACTTACTGGAGTATGCTGAGCTGCTCTATAAACACCCAAATTCACCCTTTTAAGTTATGTAAGGCGTTATATTTGACTTAGGTTAGGTTATTTAGATATGGTTATTTATGTACCCAGCTCCACCCACCAATATAGCCTAAAAAAAAAAATAATAATTTCCAAAGAAAATTTACATCGAAATCGGAAGAAAAAAAATATCCAAAAAAATTGCAATGGTGCATAAAACGAAACCAAAAAAAAAATATATTGATTTCAGAGAAAAAGTACTATCAGATTTAATTCAAAATTCATTAAAACCTATCACAAAAATAGATTAGTCCAAAAAAACTGAAGGGGTGCATAAAACGATTTTAACCAAATATTTTAACGATTATAAGGGAGATGATTTCTATACTTTAAGCCTGACATATTTGTTACAAGTGGGTGGCAAAATAGCCAAAGTGAACAGATATATTTATGGTAATAATTATCACAATTAAATCCAGTGATCATTGTATGACCTTGTATTACGGCTTCCACGGCTCTTCTTTGCAAATCACTTTTGAAAGACTCGTAATGGAAGAATTTGGACAAGGCGATTTTGGCTCTTTCACTGACATGGTCTTTGCTTTTAGACATGTTTTTCAGCCTGACATGTCCAGTTTCAGGTCAGCTAAGAATACATATTAAGAAGGAAAATATCATTTATTCTTTCCGTCAGCAACCATAATTCTTCTGCGAGACATGACCTCGGTGGTGCCAGAAGTTCTTCTTCTTCTTCTTCCTCTATTTGCGTCCCCCTAATTAATAATAATAATAATAATAATAATAATAATAATAATAATAATAATAATAATAATAATATATATATATATATATATATATATATATATATATATATATATATATATATATATATATATATATATATATATATATATATATATATATATATATATATATATATATATAATATTAATTTGGTTATACGTCACGAAATCCCTTTTCTACTAAGGGCTTTGACGGTTTCCTTCTTACGAAGGACTTGTTTTGACAGATGTAATCGTTACCCTGAGTGTATGCCCTTACTAACCTTTAGTCCGTGACGGTAATAATAATAATGCTAATGCTAATAATAATAATAATAATAATAATAATAATAATAATAATAATAATAATAATAATAATAATAATAATAATAATAATAATAATAATAATAATGGGCCTAGGTGATGCCTTCTTGCGAAGGACTTTAGTTTTGGCAAGTGCGAAAATTGGACAAATTCTATTTATAAATAAAAAAAAGTTAAATTTTATTTAGACGTAGAGCAAATATATTTGAAACAAAAGAAATGGTCTATAATTTCTAGAACATAAGAAAATAGAAGAACTTTATAGATTAACGTCAGCAGAGTAGAAAGTACTCGATATAGCAGTTTAATAATATAAATACACAGAATGATATATATATATATATATATATATATATATATATATATATATATATATATATATATATATATATATATATATATATATATATATATATATATATATATATATATATATATATATATATATATATATATATATATATATATATATATATATATATATATATATATATATATATATATATATATATATATATATAAGAACATTTCAGGAGTGCCGTTATAAAGGCGGATCTCCTGAACAACGTATGGCACTGTGCCTTGTTATTTGAGAGGGGGGAGGAACTCCTTCAAAACAAACATGTCACCTCATGAGGCACTCACACTTTCGAGTGGAAGTTAGAACGTCAGTTTGACCCTGTCACCTCTTTCGAATCATCAGAAAACATTGGCACTACTGACATCACTCTTGGCATCACTGGAATAAGGTTTATCTATCTACCTTTGCTGTTTTCCCCATTGGTGGGTGCCGATATAAAAAAAGAAACAAAACTAGAGTTTGGGGAAAAGTTACTCTCCCCTCTACCCCACTTCCTCTTTGACGTCTCGCGGGAGGTTAATACAAGGGGGAGATTCCCAGTCCCCTCGCCCCGTCCACTTTTAGTCGCCTCTTACGACAGGCAGGGAATACGTTGGGGCTATTCTTTGAAGTTGTGCCCGCCACCACAGGGTGGTATTTAGTGTCGATAATCCTTGACGGCAAAACTAACTTCAATCGTTACATTGGACTCCTAATTGAGTGCTGTCAACAGTGTCTCTTTTGTTATTTAGTGATAATTATAGCGCAGTTATCTTGTTTTGCTGTAATTCTTATTTAATTAGATAATTAAACAAAAATCTTTTATGATTATTCATTGTGGCATATCAAGTTGCTGGTTTTGTAATGTTTGAGTGGAATATTATTGATGAATTTTTCCTTTGCAGACTGCTCAAGTTTTGTGCAAGGTGATTGTTTCCTTTGGTATGAAGAGAAACATAAATCGATCTACAACATCACGTAAGAAAAGAAAATATGAAGAGACTGCGCTACGTGAAAAAAGAGATTCACTGCCTGTGATTAACTTTTTGGAAGGCTTAAAGATACACGTTCATGTTGCAAACTTTGGAGCTGGCAGATTAAAGATATTTGAGAAGCAAATTGAAAAATATGGAGGGGAGCTTATTAGAGATCTCCCCATATCCTCTGGAGAAATAACCCACATTGTATTTGAAGAGTCAATCGATGCGGAAAAATTGAAAAAGTTAGTCATTCCTGCACATTTTCCAAATGCCCATTTTGTCCGATGTACGTGGCTTAGTCTCAGTGTTAAAAACAAAACGCGAGAGCATGTTGTTGGACATGAGATTGAAACGGGTGCAGAAAAACTAAAAGGAATTGATAGTAAAAGCACATTAGTAATAGCAGGTTGTTCAAAGAATGTGAACAGTAGCAACCATACCAGTTTAGATGTTAATGCAGGTAATGTGCAGCCCTGCCATTGTTCGATAGAATGCTCATCTGGTTCAACCAGGAGTCTCCAGATCCTTCCAGAAAATAATTTAGAAGCATGTGACAAATCAGCTCATGGGGAACAAGTGTCCCATAACCTTGTGAATGAAGGTGATAGGCTTCTGGCACCTCCTTCTGAGGAAAAATGTGTTACGAATAGCAAATTAAGAAATTTTAAAGTGAAATGGGAAAGTAATGAGTCACTAACTGAAAGTAATAAGACCAAGTATGGAGGAGAGAGGCTTGAACCAGAAAATCATGAAAATCTACTAAAAAAAAGCACCCCTCAAGGACCGTTGAACAAAGATAAAGGTTCTACAAATGTGAAAGCATTTTCGAAACAGTTACAGGTATTTACTTTTGTAATTTTTATTTTAATGGTACGAGGATAATATTGGTGATGTAATTTGTTTTCCCTCAGATATGCAGTCTTAATATTGATCTAAGAAATATGCATGGTTGTATTCATTGTTATTACTGTTTAAACCAGAAATTATTCTACTTTATGTGATACGTGTTTTATTAGATATTTTTATATTTATCTCCATGCATCTTGTCAAGTGTATTTGTCTCTGGTGGAGAAATTACAGCTCCGCAATCAAGCCACTCTCAAAAAAGAGATGAAATGAACACTGTAGTTCCAGCCACTCGCTGGATGATAATTTTTCAGACTTTATGAGCAGTGGAGGTGTAGTCCCCAAATCAAGGAAAGCTCAGAAATAAATTGCTTTCCATTACATTACTATAATCATGCTAATAGACTGTATCATATCCCTTGAAACTAAATATTTCCATTTCCAGAGGTTAAAAGGGTAGAGTGCTTGGTAACTGGCTGAATGGATACTGGGAGAAATTCTTTTTTCCTTCCTCAGAGCACCATTTTTCCTATGTGTCTCCGTGCATCCCACATCCCATTAAGATTATTACAAATATGGAATCTATGGAGGGTGGAAGGAGGAATCTAGACTTTTTGGAAAAGGAAACAGAACTCTTCAAAACTCATTTAGTTCCTTAATAGATTTTATTTTCAAAGAGCCAATTTTAATTCTGAGCAGATACTAAAGTGATCTGTTTCACAAAGCATACTAAAAGGGTACGTTTGTGAGTAATGTACAGAGAGATTGGATGAATCCTTTTCTCTGAAATGTACATTGTTTTTGGGGCATGTAAACAAGAAGTAATATCGAGACAGATAAGAAAAAATAATAAACATCCATAAATACTTAAATGTGACACATCATATAGATATGGTATTTGATTGTTCATATAAACAAAGAATAATAATTTGGAACATGGGTAAAAATGGTCCCTTGACATACCTCATTTCAATTTAACACCAGCCACAGATGAATAATTTGAGTGCAGACCCCCAAGAGTAATTACTTAACGGTTAATTATGGTAGTATGAATAATGTGCACAGCTCACTAGAGAATTTTTTTCTTTTCTTTTTTAATAATGGTGCCATGCAGGCTTTCACAGCACCATGTCCTTTTGATAATTATACACAAAATCCTACAAGAAGAATATCCAGTTTCGTTGCAATTGTCTTGTATGGCAATGAAAGAATTCAATGAATCTGAAGTGGCAGTTTTCCTGATGTCATGAGAGATGTTTTCGCCTTTTCTGAAAGAAGTTACATCACTAAGTTTGTAGGCCGAGGAAAGGGAGATAATGAACATGGCTCTGGCCTTTTCATTGAAGTGTTAAGTCTCTGAGTTAAGAAGTATTATTTCAAAAGCCCACTTACCTCAGTGAATTTCCATGTCTTGGTTGGAAACTGTTTAAAAAGCCCTTTATGATATTGGCCCTTCATGAACTCGATAAACACTGTGTTGGAGACATCGGTACTAAAACCATATTGTAGGGGATTAGCCAAGACAACTTTATGAGTAGCAATCCTTTTTGTCAAGAGATTCTTTTTTGAGAATAGAATTTTAAAGAAAGTTAAAACTGTACTAATAGTGATTTTAACTATGTTCTCTCCAATGATGGTGGTAAAGATTGACCAGTCAGTTTGTAATTCTTTTGCTAGATTTCCTTCAAAATTGATGGACACTACCTCCTCTAGAAAGGAGGAAGACCATAAGTGCCTAAGATATTCCAGATGAGAAGGAAAAAGAGGGATGATGAAGTGCATTTCAAGGTTACAGACCCTATTTTCTAGGATAGGAATAGATTTTTCAAAGCCACATAGAAAGTTGCCCTCCTCTCTAGTTCTAAACACCATGTCAGGTTTGGCCAGCAATGTACTGTCAGCGTTGCTTGACCCTTTAATGAATGAATCTCCAAAACTTTCGAGAGAATGCTTATCAAAGGCAATAGATAGATTGCTCTCCAGTAATTGTGTACGCTGCAGCCTCCTTATTACTCTGGTGTTTCATAGGAAAATGCTGATTATTTTTAAATACTGGATTTCATAATAGATATCCATGCAAGATTATGGGGGCAAATCTGTAATTTCTTTTCCAATTACCAAGTACGTATTTGCTATTTTTTTTTTTTTTACACTACCATTATGCGTAACATCAGTAATGATGTCTAAAGTTAGAATCTTTCTGCTTTTGGATGGCTTGCTTTATGTTTACATCTTATATATATGACTTACTGTGTATGATTAATTAGTAATCCCTATTTTCTCATTCATGATATTTTGGTTAATTAACAAATGTGAAAGAACAAAAGTAAATAAAGTGACTTGGCCTTAAAAGTCTTTATAAACTCTGAACTGAAACTTTTTTGGAATTTCAGAGCAAGTTTGTGTGTTCCCAACCTTCAACTAGCCATAGTAAAGGGTTTAATAGCCACATTACGAAGGAGCTCGAAAAATTAGCCGCAGCATACAAAAGCAAGAATGATACATGGCGTGCTGTTGGATATCAAAAGGCAATATCAGCAATTCGTAATTATTCAAAGGAAATAACATCTAGAGAGGTAAGCAATTAAATATTGTTTAGCAGGTGGCATTATATACCTTGACTACTGCTAATGTCTTAGCCTGTGCTTGTGAGAGAGAAAATGGAATAAAATTCGTTTTTGTATTTTTTTGTAGTAAATGGAAGGATTGCAATATATTTTCACTTCCATATCAATTTAGATACAGTATCTATTGAGGAGTACTGTATATCTATCTATATACAAAGTCTGTTTTAAGGGTGTGCATACGAGTAGAGAGTTTAAGGTGAATGTTGAATAAAGTATAGTTGGTTGATTGAGGTAGGTTGGATGTGTGTGTATGGTGAGATGGTTTAGGAGTCTGAGAGTTTAAAGCATCTGCTGTTGCATGTACAGTAGCTGAAAATGGACTGGATACCGAGGAAATTAAAGAGTGAAGAAAATTTAAATTTGCTTAGATGAGTTGAAATGTCTGATTATATCATGAAAATTTGGAATTAATCTAACTAAAAGAGCCACAGATAGAAGGTTATATGATGTAGTGATTATTTATACAGCATTGTATGGACTATGGAGCGGAGACTTGAAATGCAAGAGAGAAAGAATGGAACAATTTGAATGTAATGAAAATGTGGTGCTTAAGAAGTATGATATGCATGTAAAGAATAGACAGTGCCAAATATGGTTTTAAGTCAAAGAATGGGGATTAGAAGAAATCTGTATGAAAAGTTTGATAAGAAAGCTCTGAGTTACTCTAGGCATATGGAAAGAATAAATGAGAAAGTGCAAGAGATATTTATGAATGGAGAGAGTTTGGTCATAGATAACACAGGCCAAAGGGATTTTCCAGCACCTGCTCAGGGTTGTAAGCTGGAATGGTGGTGGGGAATTGTGGTGACTCATTATTCCCGAGGAGCTAAGATGGGGGTGAGGAGGTTTGGTGAATGAATGTGTGCTTTGATTCGGCAACCCCTTTACAAAAGTGATAGTGGGCATTGTGTATATATAGATATGTAATCTTTATATCAAATATGAGCTTCCGTTGTGAACGTACTTTCTCCCAAATATTTTATGCTTTTCAATAGTGCAGAATTGATGTATTCTTTGGTCTTTGAACCACTGTAGGAAGCTCTTGGTATTCGGGGTGTTGGAGCGCGGCTAGCTGACAAAGTCTCCGAGATCATCGAGAGTGGAAAGCTTCGTAAAGTGGCTGAAGTGTGTGAGGATGATGAAGCAAAAACACTGCAGCTATTCATGGGTGTGTGGGGAGCTGGTCCTACAACAGCCAAGAATTGGTATATTCAGGTAGTAACTCTTTTAGCTATGTCTAATTAATTACATATTATAAATATCTCAAGTTTCTTCATTAAGTAGGTAAATGGAGAAGATTATGAATGTGTTCCTCATTGAGAACTTCTCTAAAATGGGACTTGAATGAATAGTAAATATAGACACAACATATCCTAAGTGTATTTTTAATGCCATTGTAATATATCATGAGTCTTAAAGGGAAAGAAAAGCATTTTGAACATTACAGTCATTACTATTACCATAATAGAAAATTTATACATATGCAACAGTTTAATTAAACAGATGCATGTACAGTATATTTATATTCTCTGGCTTTTTACTGAAAGTTTCTCAGAGTTCATGATTTATGTAAGAAATATTTTGTCAGCTTTAGAATGTTATTTTTGAAGTATTGAATTCAGGAAGAGTTTATATCATATCAGTGTTGAATGGTACATTAAACTTTTTTTGTATTATTTATAAGGTTTTTCATCTCTCCTTGGAAATTACCATGCATTTTTTATATATTTTTATTTACTCTGGATATTTTTGTAGTTTTTGGCTTCATAATGAATAAATGAAATATCCATATAAATGATATATATCAGGCTTTGTATTTAGTGTTAACGCATTATTTTACCTTCAACATTGACTTTATTCAAGCTTTTATTTCTGTAGCATATCAAAGTATATTACTCTTATCAGTCTTAATATGAAACTCGCTTGTTGCAGGGTTTTAGAACTTTAGATGACCTCCAGACCAAAGCTACCTTAACGAGGCATCAACAAATAGGTCTTAAGCATTATAGTGACATCAACAGCCGCATACCTCGAGAGGAAGTTGCAGAAATAGAGAATTATGTAAGTGTTCTGAAATCAGCTGTTCAATTAATTTTTCTTGTGCTTTATTATTCTTTGATATTCTTACTCTCACCCCATAATTATCCTCTGATCTTTTTCCTACTTTTTTTTTATCACCTTCATCTTCAAATTTTTTGTTTTAGATCTCCCATCTTGTCATGTTTACTGTTTATACCGTGGCATTTGCTTACTTATATATTTAATTATGCTGTTGCTGATAGCTGTTCCTTATAGGTTCATCTTATTAATTTTTAAGAATTTGAGACTTTCTTTTTGGTATACTTTAGTTTGTGATATGTTTTAAGTCTTATCGTATCTCTGCTGTATACTAATGTCTTTATCTTCAATAGTAGCAATAATTTGTTTTCAAGTGCGTAGCTGTTCTGTAGCACATACTGCAGCTGTCAGTTAATAAACGATAACAAATATATATCTTTGCTCATTGTTGAGCTCTTAAAGATAGTCCTTAATATTTAACCATAAGCAGAGTGGTATACTTGCTTAAACTGATGAGTTTCTGGGAAGAGTTCTCGACTAATGCCTTTACTATATTTTTACTCACAAAAATATCTTGTGAAGAAGTAGTTTGACAACTACAAGGTAATGAACCAAAGGCAGACTTTAGAGCTAGTGATTTATCTCTTAAATTCGAAGATTATAGAAATAAACTTTAGCATTGTTTACTATTAAGCAATTGAAGGCTAAATTGTAAAAAAAAAAAAAAATCTGAAATGTAAATAATTGTAATGACTTATTCATTGTTGCAGGTGCGAGAAGCTGCTCTCACAATAAAAGAGGGACTGATTGTAATGGTGTGTGGATCATATAGGAGAGGAAAGCCAACTTGTGGAGATGTGGATGTCCTCATAACTCATCCAGACGGCCAGTCTCATACTAATCTCTTCAAATCAGTATTGAAGAAGCTGCATGAAAATGGTATTAAGTCCTGTGCTTTACACATTTGTGAGACCTGTATGTATATGGGGGCAATCTTTCGGGAATGGTATATATATATAAAGCAGACAATCGTAATTCTTGGTTTTCGAGTTTATCACTGGTAATGGCTTGATATTGTTCACTATATATAGTATGCATAAGTGCGACTATGAGCAATTACATACAATGAAGACAATTTTAATTCTACTATCATGAAGTATTCTTTTAATGTTTGTGGCCCCTACTTTCTCTTTCAGGAGAGAGTATTATATTGAAACAAATTGGTATTGAGTATGTATCTAAACCAGTTCTCATGATATTTTTCTTATTAATTTTGTATCTTGATTTGCAGGGTTTCTAACAGATGATCTTGTGACACAAGAAGATAACGGAAATCAGCAAAAGTACTTAGGTGTGTGCAAATTACCTGGTGCACATAAAAAGGTAATTTAGTTAGTTACAAGAAATCTTTTAGCTGATACTTATAATAAGCAGTGAACCAATCATATAATGCCATTTCTTGTTATATTGACCAGATGGCAAATACTATTGTATTACAATTTTGAGTTAATCATCACTCCCATGCACAGTGAAAATTCATAGTTTGTAACCAATTTTTCCTTGAACACATGCAGTGATTTTTGTTCCACTCTTCAAAAGGAACCTCATTTTGAGAAAACAACTTACATTATAAAGTTAATACATCTTGCACACTGTAATTTCTTTGAATTGGCTCGATACTTGTGAATCTGTTTTAGTGTATTTTTAAATTGTCCAAATATCTTTTGTGTCTAAGAGGAGGTAGTAGCTTACTGATAGAACTTCTTGAGACCATGCAATATTTCCATAAATTTAATAGTTCTTGTTTGAGCTTGCTCTGGTCTTATGATAATATGTCTAATACTTGTACTGAGTATGTATGTTTTGTGGATTATAAATGTCATACTGTGTAATATTTAGTATGTAATCATGCCATTATAAGTAATAGTAGAATGCTGTAATAGTGATGGTTTATATCTAAGTTGTCCGAGGTCTTTAACACCGTAAACGTAATATAAAGAATAATTTGTTTTAAGATACTTATTCTTTATGTCCTCAAGAATGCTAGTGATTTGACCTCATCAAAAAGCTGTGTTCTGTCGTAGCATTACTGAATAAATTAATTACCAGATAGAATTAAATATCTAACACTTCTAATACTCAGAGGCGTGTTATATATGCATCATATTATGTTCCTTTAAATATGTTACTGGTTCTATGTGTATGCATATGCATTTTGATAGTAAATGTAATGATTTATTGTATAACTGTATGCATCTGTCTTCAGCATCGTCGTCTTGATGTTATTGTGGTGCCCTATGCCGAATATGCTCCTGCTACTATGTATTTCACTGGTTCAGCGCATTTCAACAGGTTAGTTTTACTCCCTATTTTTGCATTTTTTTGCATGCCATGGTTAATGTATATTTCAGTGTACTATTATTGTTTAGTGAAACTTGGCAGCACTGTTGAATACAATAATGTTTAAGTTTTTGGCATGCCATTTTTATTAATTGGTAAAAATGTCAAAATTAATATTGTCTTATATGCAATAAGTAATATAATGATAGAAATAATTATTAATCTCAAAACAAACCTAAAAAGTAGATGCTCATTTAACAATGATAACGGGAGGTTCCATTGTGAAATTGATAGTTATAGGTCTTTCTTATGTGAGAATGCTGAATGTATGAGTCAGGGAAGAAATATGGTGGGAATGAGATCGAAACGTAACAGCAAAATACAGGCATCATAACGGATGGTTTGTATATTGTCTAAGCAACTCCTTTACGGTTTTGTGATAATACTTTCTGAGGGATATTTTGTGGTTGGGTAGAACAGCGTCAAAAATAATGCCTGCAGCTTATAAAAAGCAAGGAAACTTCATGCAAAAGAAGGGAGGGTCTAGTCTACAATCTAGATCTGGAGAGTGATAGACATTAATCGCTTAAAACTCTTCACTGTCAAGAGGTAAACTGAAAAGTATCACCCTAGTTGTAAAATTCGTACTTTGTACCTTAATACTGTACGACTAAGCAGCTAAGCAGAGAGGAAATAATGTTAAATGCTGAAAAGGATCCCTACTCCTTTTTAGCAAACTGTTATACTATTCCACATTATTAATCAAAAGATGGCTGTGAAGAAAGTCTGGATATTTTATTGCAGTATATGAAGCATCATCTTATCCAAAAATTTGAATCTAATCTCCTTTGTGTGTAGGATCTCGTAAACTTGTTTACGAGGTCTTACACACAAAGGAGAGGTCCTATTGCAGTCTGGCAAGGTGGACATTGCCCTAATGGGAAAGTAAGGATTTGAAAAGACATCTGTCGGGAAATTGTACGTGCAGTTGTGCGTTGTCATTGGGTGCCTGGGTAAAACGGCAAATTGATTTGGTATGGATATGATTGCAGAGCCTGCTTTGGGATGAGCAAGAGTTAAAAGATGACAATACTTGTGTGTGATATTGTGTGCTAGTTGGTTTTAATGTTCCTTGTTGTGTGTTGGTGTGTGTGTGTGTGTGTATGTTCTGCCATGTATGCATTAGGTGGAGTTGGTTTGTGGAGGATGCAACAAGTACTTGTGTGCCCGTCATGTCAAGGTGGTCTTTGACTTTGTGAACTTTGCTGTCTTTGTGTAAGTGGTCTGAAGGTGTCGTAACTGTTCAGCCTGCGATCATTTTTAGGGAGTAATCCTTTTTAGTGTGTAGAGTGTTGTGTTGTGTATTAATGTGGTTAAAAGTCCTTCACAGAACATGCGTATTGTTTATATACCTTGGTAGTGATTTCTTTGCTGTGTCCGATTGTTTTATGGGCAAGCGGATTGGTCGGTGCAGCGACTGCTTCTTTCCATCTACCTCCAGACTCTGGAACTCTCTTCCTCCTTCAGTCTTTCCTAATTCTTATGACCTTTCATCCTTCAAAAAGCAGATGTATCGTTATCTCAGAGCCTAGTCCTCCATATCTCTGGGTCCTCTGTACTTTGACTTTTTTTCTGTCTGTCGTTTTCCTTTGTGTGACATTACCTCATCTCTGCCTTATCTTTAACCTTTTTCTTTTCCTTCATCTTGGTATTTTCTCGTGCTCGGGCATTTATTGATGAGGGCAATTTCTGCCTGTCCCGTTGTCACACTTATAAATAAAAAAAAAAGTGACTTTAGGACATTAAGTCTTGGTGTCAATTTGTTTGTGTCAGTTTTAAATAACATTTATATATTGTATGTTATACCAAGGATTTTAGGTACATGTGTGGGTGTTAAGGTTAATAATGGTTTGATCTCGTAATGTATTACTTTTCTTGTATTTTGTTTATTAATGTACCCTCGATGGTTAATAATTTTCTCAGTTCATAATTCATAATGTTGTAGTAGGAGATTATCTTATTTTAGTGGGTTTCATTAATGTTTCCTTTACTTCTTAAATATCTTGAGATTAGATTGCATTTGATAATCTTTTTGATGATGTTTTCATTACACTTTATCTGTAGCTTGGTAACTTGGTCTTGTTGGAGAAATCGTTCTAACAAATAATGACCTTTTCCTAACATTACAGGTTGTAATGTCAGTTGCTTATTAGAATATAGTGGAACTTCATAATATTTCCCAGAAATGTAGATTGAGGTAAAAGCAAGAATGCATCAGAATATAAAAACTAGTAATTCAAGGCAAAATAGACATCCAATCAGTATGCGGTAAAGTATTTTATGGCATATATTTTTAACAGATCCATGCGTTTATTGGCAACTAAAATGGGAATGAGTCTCTCAGAGCATGGGCTGCGAGCTGGAGTTGTTAGGCAGGTGTGTATCGGTTAAATAATTTTGGCAGAAATAAAATTTATACATACCGTAAGTTGACAGTAAAAAGTGAATTGACTTCTTTGTTAAGGTGTTGTAGTCAAAGTAAGTGTGTTAGCTTTTGGTATAGGTATTTATATTAAGCTTTAACGTACTCTTTGGGTACATGTTGTGTTGAGATATCAGTTGACCACAAAGCCTTCAGAAAGACCATACTGCAAATACCAGTTGCAATTAATAATTAATATATACTCTGAATATTAATACGTGGCAGTATTTTTACATAAGACATCTAAGGTTAAGAATACTGCTACTTTCAAGTTAGGAAATAACGATGTTTCTTACTTTGGCAGGGTCGTGAAAAGCTCACGGAGGGTTATCTTCTTGATACACCTTCTGAGGAATCGATTTTCGCCCACCTTGGCTTAGAATATAGGTCACCCCAGGAACGTGATCATTAGTTCAATGTTGGGGCAGTTGCAGTGTGTTCTAATGCTTAATTAAACTAATGCATGTGTGTTGGTGTTGAAAAATAATGTTGATGCCTTTTAAAAAAAGAAGGATTGATATTGCATGAGTTTTTAGTGATGACTGTCTTTTGTGTGCTTTTAAGCTATACTTGTCTTCGTTTCATCTTTTTTTGATTGATTTTAATTCCCGTGAAATTGAGTAATAAATTAAAACTCAAGTTTTAGTGCACTTTAAAGACTAGATGCCTGTGATGGATTTTGTGTGTTGGTGATGAAAAACAATATTAATGCCTTTTAAAAAAACGATTGATTGATATTGCATGAGTTTTAAGTGTGACTGTCTTTTGTGTGTTTTTAAGCTATACTTGTCTTTGTTTCATCTTTTTTTGATTAATTTTTATTCCCGTGAAATTGATTAATAAATTAAAACTAAAGTTTTAGTGCATTTTAAAGTCTAGATGCCTGTGATGCATTTTGTAATTTAAAGACTGTGTGTGCTGATGATTAACTGTAACCAAAGAATCATGGTGCTCTATATAACTTTTGATTTTGGAAATATATTTCGGTAGCTTCAGGCTTCAAGGTCTAGAAAGTGGTGTAGCTATTTTTCTCTGATTTTTTGTTTTATTCCTTAGAGTCATGTCTTTGTGAGTACTTTTTGCATCCTCAAAACTTTCTGGTGGCATGTGGTCCTATTTTACAGTGAGCTTCTGGCTACTATTAGGCTGCCTATAGCTTCTTTTTTCTGCTGCATTTTGTGTTCCTTTTAGACAATCTATTCTCATTAGTCAAACTTGTGTCGTGCCATGTAACATGATCAAAACTCTTTGATTTAAAGCTGAAGCAGCTTTCTTTTTGTGCGCATACATGATCTCTCTTCATTTTACTGTATAACAAGGTAACTAGCTCTTACTCCTTTTTCAGTTTAGATTTAAATAAATTCTTGCTAAAAACAGTGTAATTACTGCTGTGTAGAGGTGTATTTTCTAATAACTATTGGGAGGATTGATGTTGTAATGCATTTTTTGTGATATTTAATATATAAATTTTAAGTGTTATTACCATACAGCATAAATTTCCAATGCAAGATTTTTATGTGATTGTGGTTTATGGAAATATGAATGCATGATATTTTATATGTGTGGGATTATATTTGGGATATTTTATATAAATACTTTTACTTCATTAAATATCACGAGCTAATCTATATATCATCTTATACTTTATCAAAAGAATCTTTTGAGATCTAACCTACAAAAATAATTCATAATGCGAATTTTTAATATACTGTACTGTGAAGTAGCGTGGTAAATGATCTCGCAAGTCTGTCTCATAACTGTAGTCTGTCATAAATTTTAAAAGAATCTTCTTGTTGTGAATGTACTTACAGCCAGCTTTATTTTAGTAGGATTTTTAAGATAGAAGATTGTTATAGTCATAAATATATGGCCCTATTTAAAAATTATGTACAGCAAAGCATGCCTGTGGGGGATCATTCATTAAAACATTTTATGTGGAAATTTTATTTTGTAACTATGGTCTAGTTAGCTGTAAATTTGAGACCACGGGAATTTGCAGTGTAAAAATATATTTTGTTTTTATTTGTTGATACAGGTATTAATATAAAGTATTTTCGTTAAAATGCGATTTCTTTTCATATGTAATATGGAATAATAATTAATATTTTTAAGCAAGTGGTTTGATTTTTATACATAGATTAGGTAGAAATTTTAAAATGTTCAAGAATTACATAATTGTAAGGCTTTCAAAATCCCCATATGATGAAAAGCTCTTCCTGTGTAATTTTTATTCTATATTCTTAAGTATAACAAAGTTAGTTAGATGAAATTATGAACTAATAGTTAGCCGTTCTGATCTATGTATTTATTTATTATTTTTTTAGTCTAACTTGAAGGTCCACATCACAACAAAGTTATCAGAGGTATTACTAAAGATAATTAATGGAAATTGAGGAATTATTTCACATTTCATTATACCCATGATAGGGTGTTGTGTATGAGAATAACAACATAATACCTTGATACCTGTTTAGAGAACTATAGTATGGATAATATTGCTGTTGTTGAAACTAACTGTTAGGATAATACATGACAAGACGGAGGATTCTCTTGTCAGAAACAAAAAATATTACAAAATTGTCAAAGGAGCCTCTCCTTCACCTTGCTGAGAGCAAGTGCACAATAGAATATGTAAGAGCCAAACATAAGATCAACTGTAATCTGGAAATGATTTCCGGGTATGAGTAAGAAACAGGGCACTGTGAAGCCATTCAGCAGTAGGCACGAATAATTATTTAATTTGAAACAAACTGTAATGCCATGCGAATCGTGAGGAGATCTGCAAGTAAACAAGCTTGATTTATAAATATTCTTATCATCTGGACAACAGTATTCTTAAATGAATCAGGTCAGCGCTGAAAATTTCATATTATTTCAGGACTAATATTTCTAAGGACTAAAAAATATTGAAATAAAATTGAAATAAAAACGGATTTCTTTTCACTTCTACATCATTTCATGATTAGAATGAACATATGAAAGTATACTGGGGAGGTTTGTAATTATATTCTACTTAAAGCATGTATCTTAAGTTCTTTGTGTATTGAGACATACAGATGGTGAGCAGTCATTTTTTTTTCCTAGTCGGTTAAATCTTGGATATGTAAATATCTAAGGATTAAACATGGACTTTTATCAATATAGCAAAGCCAATCCAGTTTTTTTATGGTGATTTTTGGAAGATATAGTCTTTTCAAAAATTTCATAAATTGGAAAGGAAAGGAAACCATGATAATGTCCGTCATTAAACACGAATTTGCATTTTACAATGCAAATTTCTACCAAATTATAATATCAGTTTTGAAGAGGGAAGTTTGGGATGGGGACATTTGTATTTAAAGAACAGATATCAAAATTGACAAGTTTCAGACCTGATGTTCTTTCAGTTTCACTTTGTTTTCTAAATTATAGGAATATAGTACGTGAGAATCACATTCAGTATCTGATCTATAAGTGGAGAGAGTAATTTAAGGAAATATTTTGATCCAAAAGAACCAGAAATTGGTCACATGGGATATCCATCTTTATTAGTTTTAATTAATTCATACACATAAGGTAAAGTAAGTGGTTTTACAGTTACTCTTGTTACTAAACCTTTGATTATGTGTTTTATTTATTTATTAGAATATTTATTAGTGTCTTCCAAAGTTTTTTTTAACTTAATAGATGTCGTTTGATCACTCAACAAAGCATTTTTTGTAAGTATTCTTCTTTATCTAATATAACAAACAAATATTTTTTAGCAGCTTTGGTAATGAAGATGCAATTGTTTTTATTTTTAACTCTGCTATGCAGTTAACAAACGTACAAGGAACAGTACATTCAGGTAATGGTTTATTCAAAACTAAGCTGTAAACCACACCTCTAGCAATATATAGATAATTAGAGAGAATGTTGCCTTGTTTTTGCAGAGATTGAGAGGCATTGGTAATGAAGGTAGCTGAAGGAGGGGAAGTTCTTATAAAACTTATTCCATTACTAAGAGTAGTATCCTCATCTAGAACAATGAGTTCAAATTAATGACATCATCTAGATATGAATGATTAGAGCAGCGATTGTACCTGTTTATGAGGTTTTCCATTTTTTTTCATAAAGTTTGATGTTTGATGTACACTAATAATGTAGTCTACAATAAATGTCCTCCATTAAATTCAATTTTCATATGTTAAATACATCATAAACATAGTCGTATTTGGCTATATCTTTGAATGACCTATCTAATGATGTCTTTGCACACCCTATACTATATTCTGACGTCTTAGGTTCTTGTATGCTGTATGTTTTTTTCAACACTGAGGCTAAATTAATCAAAAGGATAATGAAAAGCATGAAATTATATTAAGGTGTCAATACTTTGCATATAACCTATTTACAGCTTCTTATGTTCTTTAGATCATGAATTAAGCTTTACACAACTAGGCTTGTGTAAACTCAGTAATTATATTTTTGGGGGGAAAATCTTTTTTATTTTATTTCGACGTGGTTTGTTCAAAATCACATTATTGAAAATCGTGAAAGACATGGGACAACTTAAAAAAATAAAAAATAAATTAATAATAATAATAATAATAATAATAATAATAATACAGATAATAAAGAAACTAAATAATAATAATAATAATAATAATATCAGTAGTATTTGTCATATTCAGGCAAGGGTAGAAAACCTCTTATTTCTAGGTATTTATTGACCCTCTGTATTGCTTTCTGCATCTGTTGTTCCTCTTGCTCTGAGTAAGGATTAATTTTCTTTTGTCCTGCTCTCAGTTTACCGGTGATGTGCTTTGCTAGGCAGGCTAGACGCTTAGTATCTGGTTTCACCTTGAGGTAACGAAGTAGTCTTTGTACCTCTGCCACAGGATTTTCCCGAATGACCTCATAAGACATTGGGAAAATATTCTTGCGCCTTGTGAGAGCAAACTCATATGTTTTCAACCATTTCTTTAATTTGCTGTTGATAAATTTGTGGAATTCTGAAAAGAAGCATTCCTGTGTTTGGTTTATTTGAGTAGCTTGTTTTGATAAATTGTGATATAAATATGAAGAACATTGGTGCTATTTTTAGTGAGGTCATTAAAATTTTATATAATAGACTTTTCTATAGCATTGATTTTTTACTTGTTTTCTTCATCAAGAGTTCAGTTATATTTTGCTACAGTAAAAATAGGTCGCTCAAAATATAGAAAGATTTGTTAGTGAAAAAATTTAGATCGGTATTTTCTGCTTGGAAAACCTGTTCTTTCAAGAAATTTTTTTTACAAAACATGATGATAATGAGAATACTTTCATCTAATGGTACCTGTTGTATTTAGGGTCCTCTCAGGAATAGTTCCTGTGTGCTTTTGGCTGCGATTTTTAATATTCACGTAGCTCCAGAGTGATATAAATAACCTGTTCACGTAATAAAGAAAAAAGAAATTTTTTCCAGGAAAAATGTTTGAATTAGTAACATAATCTTATATTTGTTTTTAATACCTATAACTACTCAGCTGAAAACATTTTGTGTGTAAACGAGTAAGATTCGTGCATGTCTTTCATATTTGATAAAAAGGAAACAACTTTTGGTAAAAGGTGTTGTTAGTTTAAGCAAGTTTTATATTTAGGTGAATTATTTTTACTTATTAAGGATTGACTTTGTTACTTCAGATTTGTGTATACTGTTTATATATTACATCCATGCTAACCTGATACAAAAAGTTTGGCCTGTTAGGCCAGGGAGCTTAGAGAAAGCCAACAGCAACAACTACTTCCCTTGTTACGCCATCCATATACAAAGTTTACCAACCATGACAACATCATGCAACCCTACATTTATTTCACCAATCAATTTTACCATTCCCGACTTTGCCACACACTCATCTGCTGTGAAAACTTTTTACCTCATCCTTATATGCACCACAGTGCTTCACTATCACCCATTTCATAGGCTTTCTCCAAGTCCATGAATATCTGGAAAACATCCCAACCTTTTTCTAAATATCTGCCTCGGACCTGCTTACCATAAGCGCTTGATCTCTGAAGTCTTTTCCGCTCCTGAATCATCTTTGTTCGTAACCATCCCTTTTTCAGTGCCTCTCCTAATTCTCTTGGTCATCACTTATACACACACCTTACCAACTGCACTCAGCAAGCTAGATTTTCTAAAACCACTGCGTTCCTACTTATCGCCCTTTCCTTTAGATAGCTGGACTGTACATTCACTCCACCAATCAAATGTAATTCTCCCATCCCTGAGACACACATTCAAGAATCTCACCATCCATTCCAACACTGCATATCCTCCTTTGACAGGCATTCTTCATAATATACATATAACTATTCCCACCGTTAATGACACATTCAACAACCTCACTATCCCTTCAGCTATTATTTATTCACCTTTTGACTGGCATTTTTCATGACACCCAGCTAACCCTGGTACTCTAAGGTATACTGGAATGTGGAGTCTCCTTCTTAAACTGTTATCAAGCCCTGAGTCAATTAATAAAGTAGTTAGGATATACTGTATTAAGAAATGATAAAATACTTGTTCTTATTGTGGCTGTTCTGTAGGTTTCTGCAGATAAAATGAAACAAATATGTACTTTATTATTCTGTAATAAACAAATTTTACCTGGCAGGATTTCTGATGACTGTAATACAAGGAGCATTTGGAAATTTCTTGAGATGTTTGATAAAATGTAACTTTGTTGCAATCGTCGACCTCTTTATGAAGCCATCGTGTTCACCCAGATAGCCTTGATAGGAATAGAATATTATATATAACACAGTACAGTACGGTTATTATCATCATCATTGTTATAATAATAATAATAATAATGATGATAGAGTAATAATTAAAACATGTAATGATGCAGTGCTTTCACTACTGTAATTATTATTGTTTTAATAATAATAATAATAATAATAATAATAATAATAAACGTGCAATGTTTTTACTGCTGTTATTATTATTTTGTTCATAATAGTAATAATAGTAATTATAATAATAATGATAATTATTAAAGAAAAGAATAACAATAGAATATTGACGTTAACCATGAAGTAAACACACTCAGTAGAGAGATAGCAAGAACACGGGAACACCATCTTCTACAGATCGTAATATGTTTTATGATTTTAGTATTTTATTTAACTTTATAGCATTATTTCTAAGAGAATATTTATAAACAGATCATGATAATAAGGAATTAAAAAATGTATGGTATTAAGGTTACGAAGTCTCATTTAATGTAACATTATATATGAAATATTGTTAGTATTTACTACTGTATCATCCTTATCTACCACGTTTGCTGTTGATTTAAGGGCCCAACTTACAACAGCTTTATCAGAACCAATCCTGTTGTATGTCGGAGACTGCATATTTATATTTTCTTTTTGGATGAGGCCTAGGAAAAGGTATGCTTAAGTACTCTAAAGGAGAGAGAGACGAGTTATGGTGGAAATAGTGAGAGGTAAATTGGTATAGGTAATAACCCGTAAAAAGTTGCTATAAAACAAAACAAAAGAACAGCAGAATCTACAGACCATAAACGCAGATCTTTATATTCCTAAAAAATTGTTTTTTTTTATATCTAAATTGAAATTGTAATATCTTGATTCACTTTCACAAGTTTTTCCCTTCACCTGCTCTTATCAGAGTCCTGTCAGTGTAGAAGGAACTGGTGAAGATCCCTGTAGCTGCTTCCAGTAGGTATCTAAGCCAAGTGTTGCCCGATCGAGGAAAAGAATGCAACAGAGTCCCAGAAATATCTTTCCCAAATCTCACATCGATCCTGGGAAATAAGAAAATCATACTGTTCCCATTTTTTTAGATTTAAAATGACCATGGAATAACCATTGTGTGATTTGTATATTTATCTTTGAGATATTGATAAATAGGAGAAAAAATGTATTCATGTGATTGACCCTTAAAATTTGTGTAGATGAGAGTGAAAGATACGTAAAGCCCGTTTTTCTTTATTGAGATGAGGAAATGAAGTAGGACCTTGTAAAGATCTTGCATTATGAAAAAATGAGTCAAATATTTCATGAATACCCGAAATGCTTCACTGGTACGTCAAGAATAAAGGTTGTGAAACCAAATTTTCAATTCCTCTGAATACTGACAACCTTTTTTCATTGCTATCACTGAGGATCGTGGTTGCCAAGTAGTTAATTTCGATAGGATACAGAGACAGTTCACCGTTTAAATGACATGACCCACTTTGCACATCACACCGGCAAAGTCCAATTGTACTACTGCAAAAAAGGCAATGCAATTTCGACTACATTACATTCTTACATGTTAGGACTTGATCCAGACTCGAGTTGTTGAGAATTACACCGCAGCCACTGATACATCATATGAGGTAAACATTTTTAATTTTAAACTTTATTTTGTAAAGAAAGACAAATTGCAGTTAAAATTATTGACAACATTGCTGAGTTTTACATTGGGGGAGAAATTACTACTCAATGATAATAATAAGAGAAAATTTAATTAGTAACATTTATTCGAATTGCCTCCTTAATTATCATATTTTGCACTGTGGGATGTGTGCCCCTTGTTGTGTACCATTGCACTAGAACACTAATTAACAGGCAAAATTTGACGCCTTTAAAACATCGAGGAATTTTACTTTTTCCAATAATTAGAAACTCCTTTTTCACCTTTCATATTAACATAACATAGAAGTGTCACTTACTCTTTTAAAAATTTAAATTCCTTAGCACTTTCGTTTTTGAAGAAATAGGTATACTCAGGCATTGCAGGAAAATAGAGTCCTATTTCGGATCCTTTGTAAATATCCTCAGGAAGATATTCTTTAAAAATTTTTGGCTACTCAGTTTGTATCCATATCTCAAGTTATAAAAAATCTGCACATTTTTCTCCACTTTAAATATTCATGTACAAAAGAGCTCATTTTTTTACTTGTTAAATTAACCATCAATTGCTTTAAGACTTTTTATACCTATAGTTTTACAAGCCTTTCTGCATTTTAATGCATCAGAAGTCCATTAAATGCAGCATTCTTTAATATATGTTGATTGCATATTGTGCAAAAGTAGGGTATGTAACTGATATGTTATGCAACTTGGTTTCATTGTTACCTGAGCTGAAAGCATTTGTTCCATCCACAAGGATGATAGAATATACGGTTTTCTCTTCAAAGGTATTCATGACATGAATATTTGCATCTCTTCCCGGTCGATGTCCAGCATTGACCTGTAAATTCGCTCTAACATTTTTAACAAAATTCCTCATTACATCCATTGTGCATATCCCAATTATTCTTTTTAAGAGTTCCCCAACTTCATGTGGCCCAGCTCCAGAATTTTTATTGAAAGGAAATGTACTTAAATTCTGTATAGATAAAATACTACATATAGATGCTGTTATTCACTTGTTGCAAGTTTCTTGCTAAGCTTGTGATAGCATTACATAAATCTATTACAGCTGCTTAAAATTGATTTTTGCTTGAGTTGTTTGCCAATAGTGCGAATTTTATTTTCAAAGGCTAGCAGTTTCCAGAATTTTCACTGCTGTCTTGGAAATCATTGGGCCTTTTATAATCTCAAAGACACAGGGCCCTGCAGTTAGTCATACTTGCTAAATTCTCCCTGTCAGTGGGTGTAATTTTTGTTTTATATATTTACATATATATATATATATATATATATATATATATATATATATATATATATATATATATATATATATATATATATATAATACAAAAATTATCATTACCTCGTATTGTATATATTCACATGCACTAAAATTTTTCGTTAGCAGGTTCATGAAGAAGAGACTGTTTTCTAATAGATGTTGCATTTCTTAACATATTTGTATAAAGAACGTTGGAGTGTAGTGTGACCATCAAGCTTGAGCTTCAAGTGCATATATTCATTTGTTTATTTACTAATACTACTACAACTACTACTACTACTACTTCTACTACTACTACTACTACTACCACTACTACTACTAATGATGATGATGATGATAATGATTATTATATTCAGAGTTCGGAAGTCAATAATAATAATGCTACTACTACTACTATTACTACTACTACTACTAATAATAATAATAATAATAATAATACAAATAATAATCAGAGTTGGGAAGTCGGTAATAATAAAAATAATAATGATAATAATAACATTATTATTAATAATAGACACTACACCTGGTGTATTCTCCATATTATCTTAATGTGATAAGCTTTATGATAAGAGAATATCCTTTATGGAACTACAGCTTAAAGTAAATATAAAAGACAGTTCTAAAGAATCATTAACAGATTTTCTTCTAAGCTGTTGTAATAGAATTTTCAGTCAGTTTTACTCGGTTTGTGGTGGAAGTATCCCATGCCTGATTTGAGAGTGACTGCATTTTACAACATTAAGGTTATGGTCTCACGCACGTAGCTCTGTTCATGTTTACATGTCTGCAATGATGTAGTACTTGAAATTGACTTTCATCCGCTTACTGGTGAAGTCATGTCTCTTAAAATATCTAAGAAAGTAATTAGTTGTGAACTTATACTAGTGCCAGATGGTTCTGGACAAGAGGTCAGAAAGCTTTCATTGGTATTAATAGTTTTACCCATTTGTACCAAGCCATTATCATTAGATACTTGAAACTCTTCATAATAAGATGAGACAACAGTATTTTAAATGAAGCACCAACACTGAAAGAGATTATTCATTACTTTGGTGTTTACAATGTTTTTGTGTATGGGACATTAAGCCAAACTCTTCCATTCAGTGCTTGCTTTTCATCAGAGGTCTTCACTGCTTTCTCTCTGTAAGACAAAGGCACACTACTGAGTAGAAAATGTAAGGCATTGTATTTTTAAGTATGATTATGGAAAATAGAATTAGGAATGTGGTTGAATGTACAAAGTTTAGTGAATAATGGCAAAAGTAGCAGTGGTGATACTCCAAAGGGTTTTATATCCATCATTTCTTGACAGCAACTAATTCAATGGGCTTGTCCAGTTCTCTTATTAGGGACATTTTATTTTTCTTAATTTATTTATGGAATAGTATCTTTGCTTATAGTATGGCAGTGCAGAAACAGTTTTGCTTGTATTCATCTTAGCATTCAAAGAAATATTCTTATATTTTATGCAGTGAAAATTGATATTGTAAGATATGTGAGCCTCTCTCCAGACAGCTAGCTAGTCTTTAGTTTGGGTTTTATTTTTCTCATCAAGTATAATTTTATGGCTTTGCATGTTGCTTTTCATCATTTTTCGAAAGTGTATATGTATGACTGCTTCTATGTATTCTTTGGTTTTCCGTTTTTTATCTTGTTTTCTTGTGAATATGGATATGTATTAACAAGATTGGAATATATATTGTTGTTAATTCCAGAGAGAAGGCGAGAGAGAGAGATAGAGAGAGCTGAGAAACTAGAATAGAATCCTCATTGTGACTAATTTCAAGCACTATATATATATATATATATATATATATATATATATATATATATATATATATATATATATATATATATATATATATATATATATATATATTTTATATATATGTACAGTATATATATATATATATATATATATATATATATATATATATATATATATATATATATATATATATATATATATATATATATATATATATATATATATATATATATATATATATATATATATATATAGAGAGAGAGAGAGAGAGAGAGAGAGAGAGAGAGAGAGAGAGAGAGAGAGAGAGAGAGAGAGAGAGAGAGAGAGAGAGAGAGAGAGAGAGAGAGAGAGAGAGAGAGAGAGAGAGAGAGAGAGAGAGATATATATATATATATATATATATATATATATATATATATATATATATATATATATATATATATATATATATATATATATAATATATATATACAGAGAGAGAGAGAGAATTCCCTTAAATATTGTTTTGATGGTATCTTGTTTATACTACAAGTAGGATCATAATATTGTTTAGAAAAGAAAGCAGCTTAGTTCATTGTGCATGTCTAGTAATAATTGACCAGAGTCAAGGTTTTGAAACTTGGCTTTTGTTATTGTATAAAATGAATACACGCCCACATACAACAGAACCTGCAGCTGCTCTAAATAAATAAATATATATATATATATATATATATATATATATATATATATATATATATATATATATATATATATATATATATATATATATATATATATCTTTCTCTCTCTCTCTCTCTCTCTCTCTCTCTGTCTATATATATATATATATATATATATATATATATATATATATATATATATATATATATATATATATATATATATATATATATATATATATATATATATATATATATATATATATATACAGTGTTCCCTCGTTTATCGCGGGGGTTCGGTTCTGGGACCAGCCGTGAAAAGTCAAAATCCGCGAAGTAGGAGCGCCATATTTATTTCAGGTACTTTACATTTATTTTTACCTTTACTGTATAAACTCTCCCTGCACTGTTAACAACTCACCCTTTACTTTTTTAATAACAGCACACAAGCGTAAATTTATCTGAACATGATGTTATGAAGATTGAAAAAACCATTAAGAAGAAACAGAAACAAACTTTCGATATAATATCATCAGGGAAATAGCGTGTAGAGAATATATAAATTTCATCTAAGTTTCCCATGTACAGTACGATATGTTTCCTTTGTAACGAATTGTATATGTTTTTGTTTTGTCTCAGCTGACTTTGTTTACGTTAAGATTTCGTGCAGCATGGTAGATATGTAAAGAAGATAGGATAATATTTATAACCAAGGAATATTAATAATACTATAATCTTGAAAATTAGATAAACCCCAAATAGGGTGAGTAAATAGATATTTTATGAGTAAGATATTGTGCCTGAATAGTGATAAGTAACAGCTGATACGGAAGTGGCAAAACGTTTTGGTTAGAGGTTTGTCCTCCCGCATCCTCCTCCTCTTCCACTGCATAATGCGATCGAATATTATGAAGAGACTTAAAAAAAAGCATTAAGAACAAACAGCAAACAAACTTTTAATATAATATCGTCAGGGAAATAGCATGCGAGGGTGTATCAGCTGATACGGAAGCGCCAAAACATTTGCAGCTAGAGGTTTGCTCTCCAGCATCCTCCTTCTCTTCTACCACATAATGTGATCGAATATTGTGAAGAGAATTGAAGAAAAGCATTAACAACAAACAGCAAACAAACTTTTGATATAATACCATCAGGGATATTGCGTCCGAGGGTGTATCAGTTGATGCGGAAGCGCCAAAAGCTTTGCAGATAGTGGTTCGTTCTCCCGCATCCTGCTCCTCTTCTACCGCTTAATGCGATCGAATATTATGAAGAGAATTGATAAAAAGCATTAAGAACAATCAGCAAACAAACTTTCGATATAATATCATCAGGGAAATAGTGTGCGAGGGTGTATCAGCTGTTACGGAAGCGCCAAAACGTTTGCATATAGAGGTTGGTTCTCCTGCATACTCCTTGTCTTCTACCGCTTAATGCGATTGAATATTATGAAGAGACTTGAAAAAAGCATTAAGAACAAACAGCAAACAAACTTTTGATATAATATCGTCAGAGAAATAGCGTGTAGAGAATATATATATTTCATTTAAGTTTCCCATGTACAGTACGATATACGTTTTCTATGTAACTAATTGTATAGTTTTCTTTTCGTGACAGCTAACATTGTTTACGTTAAGATTTTGTGCAGCATGGTCGATATGTAAAGAAGATAGAATATTGTTTAGAACCAAGGAATATTAATAATACTATAATCTTGAAAATTAGATAAACCCCAAATAGGGTGAGTAAATAGATATTTTATGAGTAACATATTGTGCCTGAATAGTGATAATATCAGCTGATACGGAAGCGGCAATATGTTTTGGTTAGAGGTTCGTTATCCCGCGTCCTCCTCTTCTACCGCTTAATGCGATCAGATAATATGAAGAGAATTGAAAAAAAGCATTAAGACAAACAGCAAACAAACATTCAGTATAATATCGTCAGGGAAATAGCGTGCAAAGGTGCATCAGCTGATACGGAGGCGGCAAAACGTTTGCATCCTCGTGCCGCCCGTTGCGATGCTACAGCTGAAGTTTTTTTGATCTTGAATAGGTCTGTCCAGGACAGCTTGATGTTAAGTCTTCCTTCAATTACGGTTCGTTTTCTATTCCTACAGCCACACTGAATATTCTTGGATATTCATTACACATCTTTTATAATCCCTTCACATCTGACAGGTTATTACACTTTATGTATTCTTCATGCCCAGGCCCGATAAAGGCGGTTTTATTTCATTATTTTATTTTTTGGCCCCTCCAGGTGTGTGTGTGTGTGGGGGGGGGAAAAAAATATATAGCGAGGGGTTACTGTATATATAATATTTACCCTGACCCGGTCAGGGTAAAAGTTATTCATGCTTTAACATATGGTTATGTGTTTATTTGATATATATATATATATATATATATATATATATATATATATA
>JAXCGZ010009676.1:67500-77500 GCA_037179515.1 Halocaridina rubra
CTATGCAAATATGTGCATTTATGCAAATTACCACATTAATGACAATATTTATTGATCTAGGTACTGAAAAAATGAATTCTCCTCACACAACGATACACTACAGTACAGAATGTTGTTCTATTTTATTTAAATAGTATTTTCCTCAGTAACTATGGTAATTAACGAGGACGACAGGTAATTACCATGCAGAACACCTGTTAAATCGTCTTTTTTAAATACTTTCTCAATATTCATTAAATGGGTTCAATTATGGCCACAAGTGTCTGAGTTAAGTCTTAAATTTATCATTGGAAGATTTTTCAACTCCACTATATGTTATTTTTTATTCGTACTTTTTATAAGCCAATAGCAGTGTAAATATGAATCTTATTTAACTTTTAGAATTTATCTGTACTGTATATGTACCTGTAGAATTTTCTAGATCTGTATTTTTATATCTCTCTCTCTCTCTCTCTCTCTCTCTCTCTCTCTCTCTCTCTCTCTCTCTCTCTCTCTCTCTCTCTCTCTCTCTCTCTCTCTCTATATCTATCTATATATAATATATATATATATATATATATATATATATATATATATATATATATATATATATATATATATATATATATATATATATATATATATATATATATATATATATAATATATATATATATATATATATATATATATATATATCGTTTTGTAATATGTCCTTACTTGATTGTGCTCACGGGAAAGAGCCACATGCTTGTAACTCTCCATCTGATCAGTTCCATGTTTTTCACTCGCTCACTTAAAATATTTGTGCCAAAAACTTTAAATGTTTTTAACATTTCCTGTATCCTTGCTTTGCAGATTTTATTTATCAACTATTATTACCAAAGAAAAAAAAATATGGTCTCACATTCTGCGGAGAAACTTTCTTACGAAGGTTTGAATCGCGACTTCTGCTTTTTTTGACCCAGCCTTATCCAAATATCGCTCCCTGTCCACTCTGCCAAAACCATGAAGGCATTTTAAAAACCGTTATCATATCCCTCCTTCATCATTCTAGATTCAAATATTGGTAAGTCTAACACCTTCAGCTTTTCCTCATGACTGACAACATTTACCTCTGTCACCAACGTCATAGCTTGTCTTTGAACTTTCATTTTTTTTCAAGGCCGGATTGCATATGGGCACTGCATATTAAAGTTTTGGCCTCACATAACACCATTTTGTTTACTGAGAAAGCATATGCTATCTTTACTATACTATTTACATGCATGGCTGGTGACAAATGTATTAATTATCCTTATATCTCTTTCGTTCTCTGTGTCTTGAAATTTTTCACCCGCTGTTAAATAGTTTGTCTTTTTACCTAATTGTCTTTAGCTAATTGTGATTACGGGAAAGAGCCCCATGCTCGTTATTCCTCGTCTCTTGATCGGTTTATTTTTTTCCTCAGTGATATAATGTTTGTATGTGTTAGAGAGAGAGAGAGAGAGAGAGAGAGAGAGAGAGAGAGAGAGAGGAGAGAGAGATATCATTCTAAACTATCCATTCGTGTCTATAATAGGGGTAAATTATTGTACCAACAGGCACGTTAACCTAAACAATTTCCCCAAAAGAGGGTGTAGGTATTGGTGAACATATATCTAAGAGAGTGAGTGATTATACAGCTGCTACAAGTGCTGAGCTTCAAGCAATACATGAAGGTTTATTAGTTGCATCCATTAAACGTAAAGATATTTATGTATTTGTTGATAGAGTGCACTGCTTTCTTTAAACAGTCCTAATAAGTCAATAGGGAATTAGTGTCACATTGTAAAGACATAATACATCAACTCAAGGCTACTGATCACAGTGTGGAATTTATGTGGCTACTATCTCACATTGGCATATGTCTCAATGAAAGTGCTAATAATCTTGCCAAAGATGCATTATACAAGGACATGATTGATTCTGAGGCTGCTATGAGTTTAAGAAGAATTAAGGGTGTACTGCTAAGTAAAAGGACACAGTGGGACCTTGAAAACATTCAGAAAATTATAGATAATGGAAGTGAAAGCATGCAACACTGTTTTACAGTTTTGAAAACACTAATACATTTTATGGTATAGGATCCACCATAGTGGACACCTTTGTTATGTGGTTAAGGTTAGGTCATAAGTATTACTGGCAGTTTGTAAATGGTGGGGATGGACTACCTTGTAAACTTTGTAATGCAGAAAATTCTCATTCATTGCAACATTATTTATGTTCTTCCCCCCAAAATTAGGAATTTAGGAATCCTAATTTTGTAGATGCTACTATGCAAGCTTGCCTTATGATTAATGCAAATGCCATACCTGCCATCCGGAGCAAGTACAAGCTGTTCACACTTAGATCCTAGTTTTTATTTAGACCTTAATAGGTCAGTTGGGTGGGCGTAACAGCATGCTGTCCACTTCCTTTGATGTATATTTATATCAATAAACCATTTGAATTGAATTGAATTTGAACCAGCCAACGGTCTCCAAAGACTTTTTTTTCATAATTACATATCAGACAGGCTAATTCAGTATTTCACTGCTTGTCCAAACATTCTACAGGATATTTTTTTTTTTTTTTTTTTTTTTTTTTTTTTTTTTACATGGGGACGTGACACTCGGCTCTCCCAGATCTGCTGAAGGTTCATTATTACACTCTTGCTCATAAAAATTTAATGTATACAATAAAATTTATTTATTTTTGGTTATAGCATAGGGCATGCACAAATAACAATAATGTAATTATTATCATGAGCTTCATATGTGCATTCAAAGAAGAATCATAAAACACAGAGATGTAAATATTTGGTGTTGGATATGCTATTAATATGCAAGGATTGTATATTGGATAATGTAGAGTGTAGTATTTGTAAATCATAGGGAGCATCTGCCTGCATGCATCCCTATGTACAATGACTGGTTTAACATAAAGCAAGTAATTGCCAAAGAGGATACTGTGCTTACAGTCTTAATGAAGAAAAAGGTAATGAACAAAAGATGAAAAATAAAGAAAAGGACAAAAATTATTATGTGAATAGATATACTGTATTATGAGTAAAGTAATGAGAGTACAAAATAAAATTATTGAGGGTCAAAAAATAGGCAATTTATTAATTTATAGGTAAAGGAAATATATGAATAGATAAATTATTATAGAGCATAAGTAGCTGAGTGAATAGGCAGTATAGAAAATATATTAATAGATATAAATAAGCATATGGCCAAATAGGCAAAGAAACTGAAGTCAAGGATAAATAATGAGGAAATAGTTGAGTAACTAAGCAAAAGGACAATGCAGTTTAAATAAATAAACAAATAAGAATTCTTTTCATACCGTTTCCCATGGATTCAGAATACACAGCCTCCAGGATGATATTTGTGGTATGCTGCTTGATTTAAAGAAGACATCGGGACTATGTCAAGAATACAAGACAGAGTTTATACGATGGAAAAAAAAAATGGTTAAAGAAGAAGAAAAAAAAATTGCTTCGGGGCTCTACCATACAAGGGGTGATAAAACCAAGGGATATAGCCTTATTAAGGTTACTGCTCACAAATGCTGACGGGGTACCAAGTAAGGCATTAGAATGAGAGGATACGATGCACTTCTATAAAGTAAATAGGAAAACAGGTACAGAGTCAAACTTATTTGGAGAAATATACTGTGTTAGGGTTTTCATAAGGGCTACAAAACAAGGTGAATTGAGAGATCTGAGGTCACGTTTGGAGTGATTGGATTGCCTTGTAAGTGAAAGGTTCTAGTTTGAAGAAGTAAGTATTTTCATAGGAAGTGATTACAAGGAATTAATTGTCACTCACTTAAGTACTGTTCAGACATAACAGCTTTAGTATAAAACCCACCAAGGAAAGGACAAAGAGGTGTAAATAGTGCCTGTGAGTAGAAATGTAGTACAGTATATTAATTTTGGAGATATCAATCACAGAAAAGCAGTCTGAAATAATCTTAACCCACAGAGTGAAGAGTATGTTTTTCGGGGCAATATTTATAGATTAATTGCAAGGAAACTTTGTAGCATGTACAAGAACCAACAAGGGTCAGGGGAGGAGATTAACCATCGCTACTCGATCTAGTTTTCACACCTAACGTTTTGAATATTGGTAAATTTGAGTGTGAGCAATTGATTGGACAGAGTATCCACTGTGTGTTATTAATGGAGTATATCATAAAAGTTGTCCTACCTGAATGTGGGGAGGGGACCCGGAAGGAAATGAAGATCTTCCTAAAAGAATTTTAACTGGAGGATTAATGATCATTTGCAAGTATTGGCTGGGGGGACCATATATAACAACCAATATGTACAGAAGATGTACAGAGGCTTTTGTGAGGAATATGGGACGATACTTAGCTGTTTGGATAACATCTACCCGAATAGGAATTAATGATACCCTAGAGAAATGGTTCAGTATCAAACGTAAAAAGGCAAAGGAGAGGAGAAACAAATGCTGGAATAGGTGGAGGAATTTTCTTCTTCTTCTTCTTCCTTATTATTATTATTATTATTATTATTATTATTATTATTATTATTATTATTATTATTATTATTATTATTATTATTTTCAGATAACCTTCAACAGATTTGGAGAAGTGCTGCTAATAGGCAAAGTAGCCTTTTGATAAGAGTATTACGACCATAAACGGAATAAATAGAGTGTATTTTACTATAAAGAAATCTTCATAAACGGTGTTGATATGTATCTCATGATGGAGGGATAAATGACTATATAATAGACAATTAATCTGTGTGTAATTTTCATATAAAACAATGTATGATTTGAGTTAAGTGAAGCCTAACTCACTTTCATTTTGAACACTTATATGTTATGAAATATCAGAGTAAGATGGGAAATGCACGAGGCTTAAGGAATACTACCATATCATCACCATTTTTATTACAAGTTCTGTGCAGTTGAAAGTGCTGAAAAGACCTAGCAGAGACTCTTTAAGTGTTTATACATCTGCAGACTGCATTTGAATTACTTTCTTCCTTTGCCTGCCAGCATTCATTGCTTGCCCAGCTGGTTCTGTCCTTCAGTACTTATTAAAGCAACATGGAGGCTAGAGAGGAACAGGTCACTTCTTCACTTACGGGTTAGTGAAAGTCTAGTTCAAACATATGCATATTATTATTATTATTATTATTATTATTATTATTATTATTATCATTATTATTATTATTATTATTAATGATATTATTATTATTATTATTATTATTATTATTATTATTTGTGGCATATAAGGGACCTCATACCATTGCATATTATGAGTCGTTCTATTGCTGGTAAGGATTAAAGTTGTATTATATATATATATATATATATATATATATATATATATATATATATATATATATATATATATATATATATATATATATATATGTGTGTGTGTGTGTGTGTGTGATTACCTAATTGTTTTTACCTAATTGTGTTTACGGGAAAGAGCCCAAAGCTCGTATCTTCCCGTCTCCTGATCGGTTCCATTTTATACTTAGTCATGCTTATCATACCTGTCCTTAAAACTATGGATTGAGATAGCATTAACTACCTCCTCGCTTAGCAAATTCCAATTATTAACTACTCTTACACTGAAAAAGTATTTCCTTACATCCTGCGAAGAAGTTTTCTTACGAAGCTTCAAACTATGACCTCTAGTTCTAGAGCCAGCCATATCAAAATATCGTTCCCTATCCACTCTATCATAACCATGAAGGAATTTAAAGACTGTCACCATATCCCCCCTCACTCTTCTAGCTTCGAGTGATGGTAAGTCTAATTCCCTCAGCCTCTCATCATAATTGAGATTGCGTATTTCTGGCACCAGTTTCGTGGCATGTCTATGAACTTTTTCAAGCTTAGCTATGTATTTTCCCAGTTCGAATGGAAATGGACACAGACAGGATGACGCCAGGGAATTATGGTCAGATACCCTTCCTAACGCTCCGCACTGGGCTTTAGCACTGCTTTGTCGATTGCTGCATCAAAGTCTGTCACTACTGTGATATATAGAAATAAAAAGCCGTACTGTTATGCCATACATATATTTTTTTTCTAATATATCACTTTATAAGTCGTGATACAAGTAGCTATTGTTAGTCTCCTCCAAGCCCCAGGATATTGTTCCAAGGACCTCGCACATTATATCCCTCTGAATAAGCGAGGGCTACAGCACATTGGCACGTCTCAATAAGTACTTGAGTGTTCCCTTATTCTAGGGGGTACTAGCTGTTTCTTATTAGTTTGTTTTTATTTCAATGCACAATTGTGAATGAATTTTATTTTAATCTTTTCAGAAGAGAGCGACTCGCTTGACCTAAGAGAATCTGTGAATTCTATGAGAAGACGAATTTTTATGCAGGTAGATTCTCTCTCTCTCTCTCTCTCTCTCTCTCTCTCTCTCTCTCTCTCTCTCTCTCTCTCTCTCTCTCTCTCTCTCTCTCTCTCTCTCTCTCTCTCTCTCTCTCTCTCTCTCTCTCTCTCTCTCTCTCTCTCTCTCTCTCATTTTTTGTCATTATGAATGGAAAATATTAACAAATTTAATATTGAAATGCATTACTGTATAGCTTATTTTGAATGAAATAACAAATTCTTTAGATTTTTACTGCAAATTAGCTTTTATGAAAAAAGTATACATGTAGCTAAAATTATTTATAAATAACTTTGATAGAGGTTATATATATATATATATATATATAATATATATATATATATATATATATATATATATATATATATATATATATATATATATATATATATTATTTTTTTTCTATTTTATTTATTATTATTATTTTTTAGTTCCTTTTGGTGTTTGGAGCCAGTCTGGGACACATAGGTGTGGCCGTAGTAGCATCATGGCCCAATCCTGCCATACCTGAGCTTCAGAGTAACAAAACAGATATTTTTGGCAACTACATCACATTGAACCCCTGGCAACTGGATATGCTTGGTAATGTATGATGCACTTTTTATGATGTATGCTTAACACACACACACAGACATGCAATCTCAGTAATTGTGAGAGGCTGAGGGAATTAGACTTACCATAAGTCGAAGCTAGAAGAATTAGGGGCGATATGGTGACGGTTTTTAAACTCCTTCATGGTTATGACAGAGTGGATAGGGATTGATATTTTGATATGTCTGGCGCTAGAACTAGAGGTCATAGTTTGAAACTTCATAAGAAACCTTCTTTGCATAATGTACGGAAGTGCTTTTTTAGTGTAAGAGTACTTGATAATTGGAAGTAGCTAAGCGAGGAGGTAGTTAATGCTAACTCAATCCATAGTTTTAAGGACAAGTATAATAAGTATCACTAAGTACAAAATTAAACCGATCAGGAGACGGGAAGTTACGAGCATGGGGCTCTTTCCCATAAGCACAATCAGGTAATTCCAATTAGATAATTACACACACATACCTGTACACAGGTATTCATCATCATCATCATCATCATATCTCTCATTATGAGATTCTACATTATATCCTTTTGGTATATCATATGCTAATTATTGCAAACGCTTAGTATGAGAAAGAAATATGTGTAATAATTTTACCAATATTATATTGTTGGTACAAACTCGCCTTTTGCCCAGTTGCCATGTTTATGCATGATCGCCTATGAATCATCCATCTTTGTATGAAAAAATTTGTCTTATACACAAAGCTCTCTCGCTTCATCAATTTACTTCCTAATGCTGTTTCGTTAAAAGATCCCTTGAAAAGTTTGTTATAATACAGCCAAAAACATCTTGACACATCTTGTGTCTTGTCATTTTCTCCTCTTGTATAAGCTGGTGCAAAGTGGGAGATATGTCCTAAGTTACAAAATATTAGGTCTTAATTTCATTTCAGATCTGCCGCTTTACTTTACTCCTCTTATTAGCCATCTGGCTCATAGGTTCTCGTAACATACTCACTACATCAATATCCATTCTCAACTTTGCCTGTAAAAGCCATGCTTTGATTCCCTATCTGTCCTCCACCTTATTTCATCAACATTGCTGCTTCCACAAACCCTAGCATTGTCTTTTTTTTTTGGAAGTGTTCTATCTATCTATCTATTGTACAAACGTACAAATTGTAAATAATATTTTTGATCAAAATATGTAATTATTGTAAATAGGTAATCATTTAGTAATTATTAAGTTATTTTAAAGTTGTATTTAATGGGTCAATAATTACTCTTGGGTTGTTTGTAACTCCTCCCACTGGAATAGCTGTACACATAAATAACCCTGAATTTGATCATTAAATCAGTTTAATATTCTGCTTGTATTGGTGAACATCCCCTTTTATATATTAAGCAAAATAACTCTTGCTTTCCATTTGAAGTAGTGAAGTAAAAACAGTCGTTACATATCTATATATCTTTCTGTGTGTCTGTCCGTCTGTCTGTTTATCTCTCTTTCTGTCTGTGTCTGTCTGTCTGTATATCTATAAAAGTAAAAGCTGCAATCAGTATTGTAAGGAGGGTAACAAAGTCAAGACTTGTTCACAGGAGGAAACTACAAAGGGGAGGATTCCTAGTCCTTGTTCTCCACTGCCTTTTATCGACTTTTACAATTCCCTAGAAACACATGTGTTATAGTTGTCGCCTACCCCCTAGGAGAAGAAAAACGATAATTCTTAGTAAGAGGAGAAGAGGTAATGAACTTGGATAGATTAGTATAACCAAGTGAAGTTAAGTAAATGAAGGAGACTGTCATTTCCTTTTTCTGTTCCTTCTTTTTGTTGTGGCCATCCTTGCTAATTAGGAAAAGGCTATTATAAAAAAGTAATGTAAGATGTTTCAAAGCTAGGAATTCAATTTACAAAGCACGATAATACATTTACTGATTGTATTCTCTTTCAAACTCATTTTAATAGGTAGCATGGTATCCATTGGAAATCTTCCTGGAACTTGGCTCTGGGGTTGGATGGTTGCTGTTTTGGGAAGAAAAAGGTCAATAATGCTTCTTCTCGTGCCTTATACCATAGGTTGGGGATTAGTGGCTTTTTCCTCTAATGCTATAATTATGTTGTCTGGAAGGTAAAGCAAATGAAGTTTTTTTTAAATTTCTTTTTATTTGGAATGGTATACTCTGAATTCCGTTGTAATTAATGATTGATATTACACCGAAAATGAAGTGTAAATAGTAACAAAATTCCTTATTATTCACAGACTCATCCATGGTATCTGTGTTGGAGCTACTTTTGTGTCAGCCAGCACATACATCATTGAGCTTCCTGACGCGTCTGTTCGAGGTGCCATGGCCCTCATTCCGAACTTTATGCTAAGTTTGGGATTCATCCTCACAAGTGGTCTGGGTCTCTCTTTAAGGTGGTATGAGATTGCCTTTGTGGGAGAATCTATCGCGATCATGTTTTGGATTATAATGGTATTTTTGCCAGAAAGCCCTTCTTTCCTAGCCATCAAAGGCAGTGAAGAGGAAGCTTTGTCAGTATTAAGAAGACTTAGAGGTCAGTGGGTAAATCTTGCCGAGGAGATGCAGAGTCTGAGAAATCAGAATGAAGATAAATTGCAAAAACCCCTTTATGCAACACTTCGTGATTCAGACATCTTAAAATCACTGGTCATAATCATAGTCTTATTCTTCATACAAAACTTTTGTGGTCTAATGGTTTTCTATGTGAATATGACCCGAATCTTTTTGGAGGCAGGTTCCACACTGAATGAATATGTGTCCACCGTCCTGGTCTTCCTTGTTCAAGCAGCTGGTAACCTGTTAGCTTGTTTATACCTTGATCGCCTTGGAAGAAAACCCTGCTTGATATTCTCACTTGTGATAATGACTGTGTGTCTTGTTGTTATGGCTATTTACCATCACCTAAAGGACTTACAAGAGTCTGTCATTACTGAGGTCTTTAACAATAGCACCGAGTTTCCTACAGTTGGTACTCTTACTGTTAGGTATGTTGGAGGGGCTAGTTATGTTCCCCAGTTTGTATATATGAAAATGTGTTTGCAGTATTACTGGTTATCGTAAT
>JAXCGZ010009676.1:85000-99488 GCA_037179515.1 Halocaridina rubra
GCAAATTAAATGAAATATCTTTGGTTAAGTGGTGAGAGTATGCCATGAAAAATCATTCCTACAAGAGTTGGCTGATTACTGAAAATCTTGTCCTCTGTTCTGTGAGAGATATTTAAGACAATGGGCTCATATGTTGTAGAAATAAAAGGAGACCAGATTGTTTTGGGGCTGTTTTTTCTTGTTCACCATCTTCAAGGTGATTTCTCATAGGGTCTTAGTGTAGCGATGTTTCTCAGATGTTATTACTTTTGCGCAGGCAGTTTCATGAGGATTGAGAGTCTGATGGAGATCAAAGGACAAGCTATTGCAGAAGGATCTGGCAAAATGTGCTCATGTCAAAGGTAAGGTTGTTGTAGTATGGACACAAACTCAGAACACGCCTATAATTCAAACCTAGATCCCCCAACAATGCTAAAAATAAACTCTAAGATATAGAAAAATAATCTAAGTTCTTTATCTAATACATAATAGTTAAAGTACACTTTACAGTATTGCTTACCTTTACTACTAAGGTTTTCATCTGGATGACTGATATGCAGATTTTTATCTACTCTAGTGGCTCAGTTGGTACAGTGAACTGAACATGTAGTCTGCGATGCCTGTTCAGTTCCCCTGATATTCAACATGTTTTCATGGATATTAGTGTATATTTTTATCTCTATCTATCTATATATATATATATATATATATATATATATATATATATATATATATATATATATATATATATATATATATATATATATATATATATATATATATATATATATATATATATATATATATATATATATATATATATATATGTTGCAGAATATATGGCAAGATACGAATTGCCTTGATGTCATGCATACTGTTATTGAGATGAAGGTTTGCTTCATCATTTACGTGTGTGAATCAACTTTGAAAATTTTTTTAAGGGGGTATTAAGTATTTTCAATGCTCAGGAGCACTCAGCCTAGAAAAATAACCGTCCAATTACCTTTGATAAGTAAAAAATTTAGTCTTATTTTATATATATATATATATATATATATATATATATATATATATATATATATATATATATATATATATATATATATATATATATATATATATATATATATATATATATTTTGTAACAAATAACAACAAATAGGAATATAAAGTTCAAAATCCAATGTAATACAACATACACTGCGGAGACTGTCTTTAGTATACTTTAAATTATTTTTATTTCCCAAAATCTCATTTAAATGTCATATATGCATATACCATGGAGCGCTACTTCATGATACGGCTTGTCTACCTTCATAACTTTACTTCAGTAATAACTCAAATAATTCGAAAGTATATACACCATGACCACTGTCATTGTTCTTACCTTTTAATTGAATATGACTAGAGTTATGAACTTATTTCTTAGAATATGAGACTCATTGATTTTAAGATATTGTCATGTGTGTAGAATATTAAGAGGCAGATTTAATATCCTCCTGTTAAAAATTGGTTATGTCAACCTTGTTCATCGTGCACTGAAGACATTTAACCCTCTTAAATATCTTGCAAAACTATCACCTCATTTGGAAAAATATCCACTGAGAAAAGAAGTTTCCAGTGTTTTAAATCTTAGACACTGATTAGTATTATAATTATAATTACCATCAACAAGTGCATATTATTCTAGTGTCCTTTGGATGATTTTAAGTCGTTTATAGAATCTATCCTACTGCTCTTTGGTTTGTCTCAGTGACGAAAACAAGGCAGAAGATCACCCCCAAAACTGACATGCTGGCGTAGAACCAGTACAGCCCGGCATTGGTTAAAGCTTCTTGCATGGGAGTGTATAGCTGTAAGGCAGCAAAATTGAACAGACTGCACATCATTACACACAATGAAGATGCCTGTTGAAGGAAAACAAATTGGAATTAGATTTTTGTATTGCTAAGGAAGACATTATTATTACAGCATACAAATACTGAAGATTTCCCTTTGATGGACATAGGGATCTTTTCTATTTTTAGAGCATGATATTTATTGCTACAAGATTCGAAATTCGTTTATACAAACCTGGCCTCGGATAATTGTTGGGAAATATTCTGTGCTGATAATCCATGGTACAGGATGAGCGCCGATGCATGAAGCAAACATATATATTGTCAGACAGACTAATGGCAGGTACTCATGAGAATATGCTGGTGAATGTCTGCAAAATATTTTGCATATCTGTAATATGGCATGACTTGGCTCACGAATACTTTAAAAAAAGCATTAATAAAACTCATAAAAATGGAATAAAATTATCATTGCGACTGCAAAGGCTTACATATTTTAGATTCAGAGTCATTCTGAATTTGTAAAACTTGTAAGAACGTATTTATATGATAATCTATATTCTTGCTTTTTTTTTAATCATATTGTGGTGAAGTCTGTATATTTCTTCACTTACCCTGGAATGTCTTCATTTGTGTTCATCGATGTGATATAAGTACTGTTGAAGCTTATTACTTTCGTCGTATTTGAAAATAGATTTTCATTTTCTTCTGGTGTTTCATCCTTCATGTGAAGGTAGGTTCCCATGACAAAAAGAGATGCTGCCATAATGCTCAGTGAGAGGATCATGCAAATCCTTCTCCCAATTCGATCCAGGTAGTAGCAAGCAACAAATGTTCCTCCTAGCTTGATCAGGAACACCAAAATGGTGGCCACATTTTCATCCAGAGAGGAGCCAGATGACTGAAATATGCGGGTGGTGTTGTAGTACATGACATTCAGACCAGAAAAATTCTGAATGAAAAAGAGGATCATGCAGATAATGAGAAGCCTCAGGATGTTTGGTTTAAGGAGCAACCTAACTACAGACTCCTCGGTTTTCCTTTCATTGCATTCTTGCAAACTCTTAAGTTCTTTCTGAATATCCGCATCAGGACTTCTCAGTCTCTTGAGGACTTGAATAGCTTCTCCTTCTTTACCAATAACTGCCAGATAAGTAGGACTTTCAGGAAGTATGTACATAATGAGGCAACAAATAGCCATAACTGCATAACCAATGAAGGATATTTGATACCATCGCAAGGCCATACCTGTGCCTACTGCCAAGACTAGGCCTAGGCCAAAAAATATGGTAGGTATGGCTGCCAATGCTCCCCGTATGGCTAAATCGGGAAGTTCAATGATGTATGTCGAACCGGCTACTGTAGTTACGCCATAGCAGATACCACTTAAGAATCTGCAAATACAAGTAAAAAAGAAATGTAACATCTTATTGGCACTTATGACATATGCAAGTGAGACTTGTCAGTGACTGTTATTTCACAGTTCCATGAAGACTTACAAAAGCATAGTATAAATGAATTATTATACCTCGGTTTCTCATTTTTGCCCTTCGTGACCTACCTTCCAAACAACATTACAGTTGGATTTGCTGCGAAGGCTACAAAGCTCCATGATATTGCGTAAGGAACGACTAAAGCTATCATGCATCTTCTTCTCCCAATGAGAGCCACTAACCAACCACCAATAATGGTGCCTGGCATTGTTCCAGCACATACAAGACTTCCTAAAAAAAAAATGAAGAAAAAATGGAACTTCTCGTATGCAATGAAGCCTTGATATTAACATTACTATTGTCCACGAAAAATTTATGTTTTTTACTGACTTCTCTTTTTGAAGTGCTTATTTGAGCAAGGGGGTCGCTTTCTTAATCATATCCTCATTAATATATTCTATTACTCTTGCCCTGTAATCAACTGTACCCAAATTCTCCATTACCACCTCTTTCACTGCTTCCCTTACTGCCATATTTTCGTTCACTGCATCTTAATACGTTTTTAGTACACTCCTTGTCTTGGAAGAATCACATAATCCAAATCTCTAAATCTTCATTCAAAAACTTGGGGGGTTTGTTTCGTTTTCGTCATTACTTTTCCTCTTTGCTGTTACTTCAAATTTACAAAGGTCTTATCCACTGCTCACACATCTGGGGTGCTTCTTCCTTTATTTATCTTCTTGATAAGGTTGAATCTAAGGCAGTCAGACTCATTAACGATTCTTCTCTTACTTCTAACCTGGATTCTCTCTCTCTCTTCACCGTAAGGTATCTTCTCTTTCGCTTTTCTATCGCTACTACTACCATTGCTGCTCTGATGAGTTGGCGAGTTGCATCCCTCCCCCTCTGCCGAGGCCGCATAACACTCGCCAAGCGGCCTCATCTCATAGGTACTGTGTGGAGAGTTGTAGCTCGCGGATTGGTCGGTGCAGTGACTGCTTCTTCCCATCTACCTCCAGACTCTGGAACTCTTCCTCCTCCTGTCTTTCCTAATTCTTATGACCTTTCATCCTTCAAAAAGCAGATCTATCGTCATCTCAGAGCCTAGTCCTCCATATCTCTGGGTCCTCTGTACTTTGACTGTTTTTTTCTGTCTGTCGTTTTCCTTTGTGTGACATTGCCTCATCTCTGCCTTGTCCTTAACCTTTTTCTTTTCCTCCGTCTTGGTATTTTCTCGTGCCCGGGCCTTTATTGATGAGGGCAGTTTCTGCTTGTCCTGGTGTCACACACACACACACACATATATATATATATATATATATATATATATATATATATATATATATATATATATATATATATATTTATATATCTATCTATCTATATCTATCTATCTATCTATCTATCTATCTATCTATCTATCTATCTATCTATCTATATCTATCTATCTATCTATCTATCTATCTATCTATCTATCTATCTATCTATCTATCTATCTATCTATCTATCTATCTATCTATCTATCTATCTATCTATCTATCTATCTATCTATCTATCTATCTATCTATCTATCTATCTATCTATCTATCTATCTATCTATCTATCTATCTATCTATCTATCTATCTATCTATCTATCTATCTATCTATCTATCTATCTATCTATCTATCTATCTATCTATCTATCTATCTATCTATCTATCTATCTATCTATCTATCTATCTATCTATCTATCTATCTATCTATCTATCTATCTATCTATCTATCTATCTATCTATCTATCTATCTATATATATATATATATATATATATATATATATATATATAAATAAACGAAAATCTCCTCTGAACTGATTAATATATTCTTTTATTTGGCCATTCTAAGCTGCTAATTCATCTTTCTCGGAAGCTAACAATAAACTAACATTTAATTCAGTGAAGCTATCACCCTTATATCATTTCTGGTTTGCCTTACCCATGAGGTCCATTTGTGATGGTGTAAGAGATATTGCATGGCCATATATGGTGGAGTTGTCTTTTTTGAGATCGGAGAGGGCAGGATTTGGAAAAGCAGCAATGACGGCAATGGCAGAGTGACCTAAACTGGCACCCATGACCATCAGTACCTACAAAATAGCAAATGACAATATCATTTTAAAGTTTTCACTCCTTATTAGGCTTTCCAGCCTGTCATTGGGATCAATCTGACAACTGAACTTTGAAAAAGTATGGCTGGGGAATTAAGATTGGATGCCTCATTCTTTGTTATTGTAATATAGTTTATTAAAGGACTAGATATGTAAATATGGAAAGAAATATGTGAAATATAAGAGAAATTAAAATTTATAGAGTAATAACTTCCAATATTCCTTAAAACTTAGCATTCTTACCGCAGTGTATTTATTTTATTCTCAAGTATTAAGCTTTCAATAGGGCTTTGCCTATTTGTCCTGAAAGAAGCTATGAAATATACACTTAGCATAGAAAAAAATTAGGAAAAGAGGCTACGTGATAGGAGAGATATATTTTATTTTAATTTTCCCATTACTGTAGCATTTAAAAGCATATTTCTTTATCTACTGAAGAAGCAAATGAATACAAGGAAAATGGAATAACTTCTTTCTACATTGATACATAAATGGAGAGAGAGAGTGTTGTATCAGGAAATGTTTTAACATTATTAGCTAAATCTAATCACATTTACCTAACCCAACCTCACCACACCTAACCTGACTTAACAAAATAGTAGATACAAGAAATAAGAGTCAAACAACCCTTCCTAGTATTTGCAGGCATAATTTCACTTCCACGCTCACTCAAAAAGCATATGATACAGTTCCATACAGTAGGCATGATAAGTACTGTATGCTCAAGTAGTGGTATGACTAGCTTGAAATTCTTCGTACTAAATAAAAAAAACAATTATAGGATCAGAGTAAGATATAGTGTCAGACTGTAAGTACTCTGTGTAAAGTTTCACAGGGGTCAGTAACAGAATTATTTCTGTTCCTGCGAGATGTGAATGACCTTCCAGATCTTGTTTATTCTGTTTACAAAATTTTTAAATATGATGCTAAACTAATGAAGAGAATATAAGATGAGGCTGGTTACAGAGAACTCCGGCAAGACCTTAGTAATTCAGAGCTGTGATCTGATGAGTACAAGATAATGGAACTGGACAAAAGTGCAAGGGGAGAAATTTTTTTACTCAAGCGAAACAAACATTTCGCATCTCGTGAGTGGAAAAAGATATGACATGCAGTAGCACACCTTTCCTTGGAGTGTTCTTTGTAATGTATGCTATATTAGATATTTTAGAATGAGTATTTCGATATGAATAAAAAATAAAACCCTCCAAAATTTCTATTAATATATGTTCCCTAAACCAGAATAAGCACTACTCCTCTTGAATTTACATATAATAAAACATTTATTGTTAAATTGTAGAAAGTCAACAAGAAGATGTGATATAAGGAAAATTTAAGGAATTAGGCCTACCATGATTATATTCTATAAGGACAGGAGATGAAGCACCCATAATAATATTGTTTGATTAAAACTTATAGAAACAGCCCTTATAAGTATGAAATACAGTACATGAGTCTAATTCATACCTGCATGAGCAATCGCAGCCGTCTTTCTGTTGTAGTCTCCAGTGAAATTGGAGTCTTAGTGTCTGAAAGATAGCAAAACGATGGAGAACTTAGATTTCATTTCGTTGTTAAAGCAACAAAAAAAAAAAAAGATCGGAATAAATATATAGCAAGTATGGCTCTCCTGTATCAGAACAAATATTACTTTTTACATTGTTTTATTGGGGAGGGGTGTCGGATTTGGCTGACTTACGGGAGGGTCGGTGTGCAAGGTTCATTATATCAAATATTTATTTTTGCATTTTCCAAACGACAAGTTTAATATGATGGACATGTGGAGAGACATCTCACTGGTGAGCAGACTGAGAGTATGCAGGAACGATGCAAAATAACAGGTTGGAATGGCTGACTAGGACTGCCTTTGGACTTATCATGTATTATTTAGCATCTTAGACATCAATAGATGACAATTCCTTTGACTGTACATGAAAAGTACCTTCCTTTTTAGAAACTGTCATATTCTTTCTTTTTTTTTTTTTAATAAAAGAAATTGCCACAAAAGCGCCTTTAGTCTTGTGCCTATCATGCGGCTCTGTCAGCTTATCTTTTGTATTCCTGATTCGATTAGCAGAGTACGTGTTCTACCACATGCTTGGCAAGCTTAGAGGTGATAGCAGTCATTGAAAAGAAGTCACTGCTTTTATTATCTGATATGGTAAATGCACCAGGGAAGTAAAACCAATATTATCCAATTTTTGTTTTCTTTTATAGGGAGGGTGCATTCAAGGAAATACTGATAAAGAAAAGTATACAAAAGAATATTGTTGCTTCCAGTAGGGAGAGAATATTAAAAAAGTGGTTACTAGAAGCTGGAAAGGTAAATGAAGATTGATATAAGAAAAAACAAGATAAAAACTGATACATTACTTTTGCATTTATGCAAACAGAAGGTTGACATGAAAATGTCAGGATTCCTAGCAATATATACTCGCTAAGATAAATGTACATAGTGATTTTTTTTTGTAAGATAATGAAATTAAAAGTAAATAGACATATATCCAAGTCGGATATAAATGCAATTACAGAGACAAAAGAAGTTAGATGCATCCTCTCTAGTCTTTCCGAGAAGATATACTGAATAATAAGAAAAGGTGAGAACTGAGAGGAATGGAGAAGAGAAAGCTCTGCGTGCCAGTGAAAAGTTTCAAATTAAAGAAAAAAAAAGTACTGTGTGGTGTTGATGGAGTACGTATTCGAGGCTGTTTAGGCTAAGAGTAGGTTGAGTGAGGATAAAATAATGAAATATCTGAACCATGAATATAATAGAATGGACGATAAATGTACGGGTATTATCTCAGGGACCATTTTAAAGAACCTATCTGTATAGGAAAGGTATGTCAAAGAAGATGAGAAGATTGTTAATTGATGTATATCATATACCAGAAAAGGAATTCTCTCTGCCAAGGAGATATGATTCAGTATAAGTATAGAAGTACTAAGGAGAGGAAGGACATGCGGGAATAGATATGGCCATAGGCAAAAGATTTCTGTTTGTGAGGTACAAAAAAGAACATGGAATGGTTATCTGGCTGTAAAAAAAAAGTCAGGAAGTGCACATGAGAGGAAAGGAGGTGTGGATAATACCAAACTCTTCCAAAGCATTGTCAGAGGAAAATCAAATGTCAGATAAAAAGTTATAAAGTTGCAAAGGGAGATGTGAGCATCACTGAGGAATATAAAGAGACGTGTGAATAATTTGAATGACGAATTTTATAGTATTTACAGATAAGACTATTTTTCCCTCGCAGTTGCAGACGTAAGAGAACTGGTGCCAGATTTTAAAAATATTGTCTCTTCAACTCTTGAAGTACAAGCATTAGTGAATTTAGATGCTCAAGTAGTTACTTCACTACTTCAAACGGAAAGCAAGAGTTATTTTACTTAATATATTAAAGAGGATGTTCACCAATACAAGCAGAATATTGAACTGATTTAATGATCAAATTCAGGGTTATTTATATGTACAGCTATTTCAGTGGGAGGAGTCACTAACAACCCAAGAGTAATTATTGACCCATTAAATACAACTTTAAAATAACTTAATAATTACTAAATGATTACCTATTTACAATAATTACATATTTAGATAAAAATATTCTTAACAATTTGTACGTTTGCACAAGCCATAGAACCTCATGATATATGCCCAGATGTACTCCAGAAATGAGCTGTGGCATTCATCTTTAATACAGAATAGTATCTGAAAAGTCTCTGGAATCTGGTAAAATTCCAGACTGAAGTTAACAAGCAAACAAAATGTATATCGCTTAAAGAAGTGGAGGAGAAACATATCTTTCAATAGGAGACTAACTTCATTTATTAGTATAGTTTGCAAGGTCTTGGAGAAAAGCCTGATGTGACAATTTCTGTTCACTTGCCGTCATCCAACTTTTGACCAAGGAGACAGCATGATTGCAGAGAAAACATGCCTGGATTAAGAGACTTTCTGGAGGGTTGTCAAGAAGTAAGCTTCATATTACAAGAAGATAAGAACAATGTACATTTTAATTCTAAGATTTTCAAAAGACATTTCATATAATCACAATAATTATCCTCTAGGAAGCTGCGTGTGATGGATTAATAGATTAAAATGCTAAGGATTTGATAAGCCCTTATCTACCTGGAAGAGAACAGAGGATCTGAGAAAAATTAGCAATGTCAGAATGGAGGAAGGTTAGCTGTAGGATATCATAGGGATCAAATATAGGGCCAGTTTAGTACAGTATATATAAATGATTTGCCAGAGTTTGTAAATGCAATTCTGAGTATGTTTACGACGATGCAGGAATTGTGACGAGGATAATGTATGCAAATGGTGAAGGAGAAGTTCCGAGAGCCACCCGAAAATGTAAATAATGGGAACGGGCAAGAATGCAAGAAATTCCACGTTTAGGTCTTCACTACCACAAGAAGAACTTAAGAGATACTCAGCTTGAAAGCGATCTGGGTGTCAGTGTGTTGGAAAATTTGTCTCCAGAACTGCATATAAATGGTTTAGTAAAGGAAGCATATACGTCCTTTGGAAATGTAGGTACTCTCTCTGATATAAGAACTAAGAACGTATTCAGACGTATGTGATGAGAACATATTCAGACGTATTACCATAACATGTGAGAACCTAACATTATTTTGTTGCAAACATTGTGCACTTGATGATATATTTTTTTTAAAGATGGAGAAAGTTCAATGACACGTACTTGTGACAGATATGTGATATTTCGGGTATGAGGAGTGGCAAAGGAAACTAGCTTTACCACCGATTGAAACCAGCAGCATAGATGGGTATATGGTAATAGTTTTTAAATTCCTCCAGTGTTTTAACGGATTTGATGGAATGGGATATGTTTATATGAGTCGTTTCATAAGAAGCTTCTCTGAAGGCTGTAAAGAAACTATTTTTGTGTGTGAAATAGTTCGATAATTGAAATTCTCCAAGTCAGGAGGAAATGTTAATTCCTAAATACTTTCATAGTTTTAAGGAATTATATGAAAATTTAGATGAGTGAATATGTTTATATATGTGTGCAAATGATGCAAAGATGTGAAGAAAGTAAAAGACAGAAATAAAGGTATGACATATTAGGAAGACCTAAAAAAGTTTGCATGAACGGTCAAACAAGTGATTGAACGTGATTCAATACTTCAAAATATAAGATGATGAGAATGGGTAATAATCCAAAGAGGTTTTTGCTTATTCGATATTTATCTATATTTTTCTATCTTTATTTGGATCTAAGGTTTATTATTACACTCTTGGTCATAAAAATTTCATATATACAATAAAATTTATTTATTTTTTGGTTTTAGCATAGGGCATGCACAAATAATAATGTAATTAGTATCATGAGCATCGTATGTGCATTGAGAGAAGAATCATAAAACACAGATGTATATATGTATTTACATTTGTAGAGAAGCTTCAAGAATCTGTGAACGAATATCTAGGGCTAAATGAATTGGCAGATTTGTCTCCGGAACCGCATTTAAATATTACAGTAAAAGTTCTCTTAGGAAACATAGGGATGAGTAATGAGCTCAGCGAACAGCTGAGAATTATTGAATGACTTGTGTAATTCCTAAGCTTGACTATGAAGCACCCTAAAAAAATCCAAACTTGAAAAAGAAACAATGAAATCAGTTGGAGAAAGTTCAGAGGAATGCTACGAAGCTAGTGAGAGAGACTCGTGATCTCAGTTATGATGAAAGGTTGAAAGAAATAGACTTACTACCACTTGAATCTGGAAGCAAGATAGGAGATTAGGTGATGGTTTTTTAATACTTTCATGGTTTTGACCGCATGAATAGAGAGGAAATTTTTGGTATGGGGACATTTAGAACTTGAGGCTGTAGTTTGAAGCTTCTTAAGTAAAGGTCTTTGCAGTATGTAAGGAAATACTTTTCTATTTTTTTTTATTTTAAGAATATTGATAATTGAGTTTCGCTAAGTGAGAATACAGTAAATACTACATGCATGCATAAGATTAAATATACATATAATAAGTGTCAGTGAGTTAAGAATAAAACCTACCCGGAGACGGGGTGCTACACACACAAAGCTCTTTCCTTTGAACGAACTTAATGAAATTATGTAAATACACACACACACACACACACACAAACTTATGGAGAGGGATCGATATTTTGATAAGGCTGACACTAGAACTAGAGTTCATAGTTTGAAGCTTCGTAAGAAAACTTCTTTGCAGGATGTAAGGGAGTACTTTTTTAGTGTAAGAATAGTTGATAATTGGAATTCGCTAAGCGAGGAAGTAATTAATGCTAACTCAATCCATATTTTTAATGACAAGTATAATAAGTATTACTAATTACAAAATGAAACCGACCAGGAAACGGGAAGTTACGAGCTTGGGGATATTTTCCGTAAGCACAATTAGGTAATTACACACACACACACACACACACAAGTAAAAAACGAGAACAATGGTAGAGAACTTCAGGAGGATCTAAATAATCTGCATGAGTGGTCAGAAAAGTGGCTAATGAAATTCAATACTTCAAAATGTAAGGTAATGAGAATGGGTACAAGTGCAAGAAGGCCCAAGCTTGACTACTCGGTGGCTGGAGTACAACTTCAAGAGACAGAAAATGAGAGAGATCTAGGAGTAAACATACTGGCAGATTTGTCTCCAGAAATACATATAAATGGCATAGTAAGGGCAGCATATGCATTCTTATCAAATGTAAGGGTAGCCTTCAGGCACATGGACTAGGAAATGTTCAGAAATATTTATGTAACCTATGTGAGGCCAAAACTCGAATATGCAGCCCCCTTTTGGAATCCGCACTTGAAAAAGTACATAGCTAAGCTTGAAAAAGTTCAAAGACATGCCACGAAACTGGTGCCAGAAATACGCAATCTCAGTTATGATGAGAGGCTGAGGGAATTAGACTTACCATCACTCGAAGCTAGAAGAGTAAGGGGGATATGGTGACAGTCTTTTAAATTCCTTCATGGTTATGATAGAGTGGATAGGGATCGATATTTTGATATGGCTGGCTCTAGAACTAGAGGTCATAGTTTGAAGCTTCGTAAGAAAACTTCTTTGCAGGATGTAAGGAAATACTTTTTCAGTGTAAGAGTAGTTGATAATTGGAATTCGCTAAGCGAGGAGGTAGTTAATGCTATCTCAATCCATAGTTTTAAGGACAGGTATGATAAGTATCACTAAGTATAAAATGGAACCGATCAGGAGACGGGAAGATAACGAGCTTTGGGCTCTTTCCCGTAAACACAATTAGGTAATCACATATACATATATATATATATATATATATATATATATATATATATATATATATATATATATATATATATATATATATATATATAAATCATTTTTTACCCCGACCGGGACTTGAACTTAGGACTTATAATTGCTAAGCCAAGGCGCTACCAACTACACTACTTTGGCTCAGTAATTATAAGTCCTAGGTTCAAGTCTCGGTCGGGTAAAAATGATTCATGTTTTCACATATGTAATGTGCTTATTTGGTTATATATATATATATATATATATATATATATATATAATATATATATATATTATATATATATATATATTATATATATATATATATATATATATAAACTGAAGAAATTTCTCTGGATATTTTACACAATAATTTCACATCAGAGAGTACTGTAAATATTAGACAAGATTTCGGGACACAATGTTACAGATATCTCTGTCGAAGAGAGTGATTGAGGCGTTCTTCTCCCAAAGGCGTTAACAGATCTCTTCTCCAGAAATGTCATCATCAATGAAGTACCTCTTACCTTGGAATACGAACTTCAGTAGGGATAGCTGGAACAATGTGTCCTGAAACCTTGTGTAATATATACATTCATGTTTTATGCCAAATTATTATTATTATTATTATTATTATTATTATTATTGTTGTTGTTATATATATAATATATATATATATATATATATATATATATATATATATATATATATAATATATATATAATATATATATATATATATATATATATATATATATATATATATAATATATATATATATATATATATATATATATATATAAATATATATATATTATATATATATATATATATATATATAATATATATATATATATATATATATATATATATATATATATTCTATGATCTTGAAAGCTCGAATTTTTAAATCGATGAGAATGGAAAGAAATATCATACCTTTTTCTGAGAGCATTTTGAAAAGGGGATCTTAACTAGGAGTGGCTTATTGCGCTGGGTGTAGAAGGCAGTTTGTTTATGCGATGGACTACTGCAGCAGCAATGATCAGACTTTGTTTTAACACCTTGCGCATCATGTGTGTGTGTGTGGGTACAAACAAACAAACATTTATTTCCATTTACAATGGCTTTTTAGGCACGCAGAACCAATCTCATTGATCGACTGTTTTTAATCCTCCTACTGTGGGGAGCTATTAATAAATGGCTGATTTATTTTCCTTGTCGAGTGTAATTTTTTTTTCTTTTCTGTTCAGGCTTAATCCTTGATTTTGGTAATACTTTTTTTTTATTTATCATTGAAAGACATGTTGAGCATTAGGGAAAATGAATCTCTGTCGCAGACCGTTTGTGCGATTAAACGCATCAGACCAACTGCGATACTACGGCAGATTAAGAAACAACTATACGTAACAAAGTGCAAGCAGTACTTGCATGCATTCATGTTCAATTACCCAGCTACTTAGATTCGGTTCCCATGAAGTAATATTCATATACGTGTGATTACCTAATTGTGCTTACGGGAAAGAGCGCAAAGCTCGTATTTTTCCGTCTCCTGATCGGTTTCCTTTTTGTACTTATTGGAACTTATCATAAATGTCCTTAAAACTATGGATTGAGTTAGCATTAACTACCTCCTCGCTTAGCGAAATCCAATTATCAACTACTCTTACACTAAAAAAAGTGCTTCCTTACATCCTGCAAAGAAGTTTTCTTGGCGAAGCTTCAAATTATGATCTCTAGTTCTAGAGCCAGCCATATCAAAATATCGATCCCTATCCACTCTATCATAACCATGAAGGAATTTACCGAATGACACC
>JAXCGZ010009677.1:0-37500 GCA_037179515.1 Halocaridina rubra
TACTCTGCCTGTGTGACAGAGGTAATCATCGAGTTGAGGCCAAAGTCTTGGCATACGTCCGTGGTGCCGGGAAACGAAATCATACTCACCACCTCCGGGATTCGAGGCAGCATTTCATAAAATTTAATTTGAGAAATTTAATTCAATTCTTTTAATGTCATTGCATTTCCAAAATTAAAAGAAAGTTGAATTTTGAGTTTCATTTAACCGACTAATGGTAATAAAGATGGGGTGTTCAAGTACAAATATCTGTCCTGTCTGTTTGTGAGCTCTTAACCGAGCTCGGTACTTTGAGTCCCCTTAGTAAAACAGAATCTTAACAACACTCGAGCATCATTAAATCCCCACAGTGTCCCCACAGAGTCTGGAGTTTCTTCATTTACTTTGGTAACAGGAAGTATGCTACTTAGTCCTAAAATCATGGTAACTACTGAAATTCCTTCTTTTGCACAACAAAAAAGAAATTGCCACTGAATTTGTATCTCGAATGCATGATTTAGATTTTTCTGAATCCTCTTATGGATACCTTCATTCATCCTCTGTTAAACCTTATGTTCCAAAAGATCTTGAATCATGTACACATGTTTGGGTTAGAGTGGATCGTGTATGTCGCCCTTTAGAGGCTCCCTACTTTGGTCCACTTGAAGTTGTGGAACGTGGTGATAAATATTTTATTCTACGTCAGCTTTCTGGAAATTTAACTACTGTATCTGTAGATAGATTGAAACCTGCCTCAATACCAAAAACTATCAGTTCTAATGAGACAAAACCTACTGTAAATAATGATTCTGTGCCAGAAGCTGTCAATTCTGATGTGATTGAACCAAGTGTAAATAATTATTTTTCTGATTCTAATTCCACAAATGACACAGATTCTGATACATTAATTCCCAGTAGTGCATCTGTTCCTGAAAATATTGATAATGAAGATGTTATTGAAGAGAAAATACCTCACTCTGTTGTAACGAAATCTCGTCGAGTTAGATTTAATCGTAACCCTGATTATGTATATTATTAATTTGTATTTTTGTATCTATGTCTCCACATATATATTATATATCTATATTTTCTATTATCAGTGTTAAACACTAATGTACTCCTGTACTGGCAGGGGAGTGTTGTAGTGGCATAATGTATTTTCTTTCTTTATTTGGAGTGTTGTAGTGGTATGATATATGTCTTCTTTATTTATATATTAATGTATTTATTAATTGATATATATATATATATATATATATATATATATATATATATATATATATATATATATATATATATATATATATATATATATATATATATATATATATATATATATATATATATATATATATATATATATATATATATATATATATATATATATATATATATATATATATATATATATATATATATATTCACTTTATTTATTAATATTTTTGTTGTTGTAAAGTGATCCCTTAATTTTGCTTCTTTTTGTCATAACGAACTGTACATTGTTTTGGTTTTCTGTTTTTATGGCAACACTGACTCTGTATTGCCGCATTTTTCGTGTAGTGTGATACTTTTGGTCTGTTCATTTTCGATACATAAAGTTGCTTGAAAAGTGATCACTTGTGCCTAATTCAGTACCTTAAATGATATTGTGGTAATCTTGATATCTTGTCAGACAGAACTATAACCTAGTTTAAACACTTGAAGGTCAAGAGACTCTGGCATTTCTTTAGATGTTCCCATCTACCGTCATTTCTTGAATGCTGATTGCATCTTAAAAATCAATATATAGACTCCAGAACTTCTACAATATCTATAAACTCTGTACAAAACCTATATTCCTTAGCATCTATTGAGTAACCACCTGTTCCAACCAGCTTATAAAGAGCCTATGGACGGAGCTGTACCAACTTCAGGAAGGGAATTCCACAAGTTAACAGCTCTCCCAATGAATGAGTTTTTTATGCTTGTGACACCATGAGAGGCAAAAACAAAAACAAACAAAAAACTGCTCTCATTGGGCCTGTGCATGAAGAAAACAAAAAGTAAAGAGAAACAGAGACGGAGAGAGTTGCAACTAGTCAGTTGAGGGTAAACTTAATCAACAAAAATATTTTTCTTAATGGTTTACTAATTAGATTAATATTTTTCACAATAATATAATTGATATATTTTTCATATATAAGCCCAGTACATATTTTCCAAGCTGGCATTGTTTTGTCCATGTCATAACATTGTATGACGCTTCTTTCATATAGTAAACAAATAATAGGTGACCGTGACTGTCAATTATATCCCCCAAATTGCTCTTTGTACACCATTATGGCTCATAGTGGTCATACCTTAACAGGTTATGGGCCCAGCCTTAGTGCTAGATTATTATTTGATGGTGATGAGTCAAAATATGAGCTTTGGGAAGTTAAATTTCTCGGTTACATGAGACATCTGAAGTTATTCGACGTCCTGACCGGCACCGGAACCCCTGATGCAGGGAAGAATGCTGATGCATTTGCTGAGCTTGTTCAGCTTTTAGATGACCGAAGCCTTAATTTAGTGATAAGAGAGGCGAAAGACAATGGTCGTAAGGCACTGGAAATACTCCGTGGTCATTACATGGGCACAGGTAAGCTGAGAGTTATTTGCCTGTATACTGAGCTTACGTTATTGAAGAAAGTAGCCGATGAAAGCGTCACCGATTATGTCATTCGCGCTGAGACTGCTGCTAATTCATTAAAGCAGGCAGGTGAGACTGTTAGTGATAGCCTCCTTACTGCAATGGTGCTTAAAGGCCTTCCTTCAAATTTTAAGACTTTTTCTACTGTAATTACACAGAGAGATACTCCAATGAGTTTTTCTGAGTTTAAAATTGCTTTAAGAAACTTTGAAGAGACTGAAAAGGCACATGACACTTTTGATAGTGACGATAATGTTATGAAAGTAACCCATAGAGGTAACCAAGGTAGGGCTAGTGCAGGAAATTTTATCCCTACTTGTTATACTTGTGGAAGTTTAGGACATAAATCTCCTGATTGTAAGAATAAAAGTGAGAAGAATAAAGGAAAATCTAGATTTAGTAAGAAGTGGTGCCATAAATGCAGATCTCGAACTCATAACTCTAGTGAATGTAGGAAAAATCCCCCTAATTCAACAAAATCCATGAGTGCTGAAGATAATGTTACAGATACCGAACGACCTCATTCGTTCCTTTTTAAAGTCAGTGCGAGTGAAGATATTTTTGAACATGATAATTGTAATAATGCTGTTAGACATAATATTGATAATAATTTAATGGTTGACTGTGGTGCTACATCTCATATAATAAAAGATGGTTCAAAGTTTGTGAAATTTGACAGTGATTTTAATCCTTCTAATCATTGTATTGAGTTGGCTGACGGAAGTCGAACAAATGGCGTTGCGCGTGGTCGTGGATCCACAAATGTGTTGTTGTATGATGTCAATGGTTATCCATGTAAAGTTTGCTAGAAAATGCCTTATATGTTCCTTCCTATAAACAAAATATGTTTTCTGTGTATGCGGCCAATGAAAAAGGTGCTTCTGTCAACTTTTATCCCAAATGTGCTGAGCTAAGGGCTCCAGATGGCACTGTATTTCCTTTAAGAAAAGAGGGAAAATTGCATTTTCTTAATAATGTAAAAATAAGTGAAAATGTTTCTCACTCCCTATTTGAGTGGCACAAAATAATGGGCCATTGCAACTTCAGAGAGTTATTGAAGCTAGAAAATGTTGTAGATAGTATGAAAATATCTCCTAAAGAAAAATCTGATTGTGAAGTGTGTGCTATCGGAAAAATGTTCCAGTATAGAAACAGGGAAGCCGACAAGCGTGCTACTAGTAGGCTTGAGTCCGTATATTGCGACTTAGCAGGGCCTACTGAACCAGCTGCAAGAGAAGGTTTTAAATATTCCATTTCATTTGTCGATGACTACACTGGTATAATAATGGTATACTTTCTTAAAAGTAAATCTGACATGGTAGATGCAACTGAGAGGTTCTTGGCTGATAGTTCTCCATATGGGAAAGTAAAATGCATACGGACGGACAATGGGACGGAGATCACAGCAAAGAGTTTTAAATCCTTACTTATGAAAAACTCTATCAAACACGAGTTCACAGCTCCATATTCCCCATATCAAAATGGGACGGTCGAGAGATCTTGGCGGTCTCTTTACGACATGGCTAGGTGCATACTCTTAAATGCAAATTTGCTCAAAAGTCTATGGACTTACGCTGTTAGAGCTTCGGCTTATATCCGGAACCGTTGCTATAACCCAAGAACTGGAAAGACATCCTATGAGTTATTCACTGACAGAAAGCCTAATCTGAAAGATATGCATATTTTCGGAACTGTATGTTATTCCTATGTGCAAGAGAAAAAGAAATTGGACCCTCGTAGTGAAATAGGAATATTTTTGGGATATGATGGACAAAGTCCAGCCAGTTTGGTGTATTTCCCAAATAAAAATTATGTCAGAAGGGTGCGTTGTGTCAAATTCACCGATAAATTTCAACATGAAGTAGAAAATCCAGTGTTTGAAAATCGCCACGTAACCGACGAAGAACCCATTTCCTCGCAAACCTTACTGATGCCACCAACATCGAACTCCGATGATCCAACCTCTACGGAAGATGATGACAATCCCGTGGGTAGTGGAAAAGGTCAAGATGAAGTCAATCCCGTGAGTGGCGGCAGAAGAGGTAACGACAAAATCGACGAGGATGTGAAGGCAAGACGACGATATCCTACTAGGGAACGTACTGTTCCTACGTATTTGGGAGAATACGTCACTGACGTTGATGATTCTTTCACAATAAATGATTCAAGTGCTGCTAAATATTCTGTTGATTTTTGTTACAGGATGGTAGATATACCCAGAACATATCATGATGCAATATCCTCCCCAGATTCTTCTAAATGGGTTAATGCTATGCAAGAAGAAATTAATTCTTTAAATGAAAATGACACTTACGAATTAACCCAACTGCCTGAAGGCAGATGTGCAGTGGGGGATAGATGGATGTATACTGTGAAATCATGTCCTAATAATGTTGAAAAATATAAGGCTCACTACGTAGCGAAAGGTTATTCCCAAGTGCATGATTTAGATTATCACGAAACCTTTTCACCTACTGCCAGAATCACTTAAATTCGCATGTTATAACAACTGGCAATGCAAGACAATTTAATTGTTAATCAAATGGATGTAAGTAGTGCTTATCTTAATGCTCCTATTGACTGTGAAATTTACATTGACCAACCCGAAGGTTTTGTAAAGTTTGATGAAAAGGGTAACAAATTGTTCTTAAAATTGAAGAAATCCATTTACGGTCTTAAACAGAGTGGACGTGACTGGAATGAATTGTTGCACAATTTCCTTGTAGAACAAGATTTTGATATGTCCCTTGCTGATTCTTGTGTTTACTCCAAGAAAGTAGGTAATTCAAAGATTATCATAGTTATCTGGGTTGATGACATAATCATTGCTGCTAGTAATGAAACTTTGCTCAATGCTACCAAAAGTTCTCTTTGCCATAATTTTAAGATGAAAGACTTTGGTAATATTTCATGGTTTGTTAGGTATTGAATTCAAACATGATTCTGAGAAGCTTGTGATGGTACAGTCAAGGTACATTGAGAAACTGTTGAATAGGGTCAATATGACAGATTGCAAACCAAAAGCCACTCCTTGTGATTTGAGTGTAAGTAAAGTCATAGATAACCATTCTGAGAAATTACCAGATTCAAGACTGTATAGAGAGATGGTTGGCAGTCTTATATATCTTATGACCTGTACGCGTCCTGATCTTTGTTATATTGTAAATATATTGTCTCAAAATATGAATAATCCAACAAAAGCTCACTTAACTATGCCTAGGCATGTTCTAAGTTATCTTAAAGGTATTATAAATGTTGGTTTGACTTTTAAAAAGCAAACTTGTGAAATGCTTAAACTTCAAGGGTTTTGTGATTCCGACTGGGGTGCGTCATCTGATAGACGCAGTATCTCTGGATATGGCTTTATGTTATGTGATGATGGTCCTTTGATTTCTTGGAAAAGTTGAAAACAGCAGATTGTAGCCTTATCAACCTGCGAGGCAGAGTACGTTGCTCTAACATCTGCCATCCAGGAAGCTAAGTTTTTAAGTCAGCTTTTGGTGCATATGAATGCTGGTAAAAAAAACCACTGTAACACTTCATGTAGACAATCAAGGTGCAATATGTCTGGCTAAAAATCCTGTATACCATCAGCGTACAAAGCATATAGACATTAGATACCATTACATAAGATCTGAAATTCAGACCGGTGCAGTTAAATTAGTTTATGTACCTTCAAGCGATAATATCGCAGATATTTTCACAAAGCCAGCAACAAAGGATAAATTAAATAAATTTACTTCATTGAGGGGCAGCGCATACACCACATAATGTGTGTACCAATGTATATATAATCTTTTTTTCTAGATATAATTTGCATATACCATTTCTATTTTTCTCTATGTTGTATATATACATTTTGCATTCATTCCAATTATTATTCATATGCATATAATATTTTGCAAATTATAATCTGTTGAATGCCTTATTATTGATTACTAAGAATATGATGTTTTCTAGGAATTTGCTTCTTTACCTAGCTATGTTCTTTTATAAATTTCTACCATTTTACCTGTTCCATGCCATGTCTAATACTTACATTATAATCATTTACTTGATATTTGCTGCTCTACTTATATATCATAATATGTCATTGATTCCTGTATACTTATATATACCTTGTTTGCTAAGTATTTACCCTATACATGTATTTTTTTTTTTTTTGCTGAATATTTGCCACCTTAAGTTTAAGTGGGGGCGTTGAGGGTAAACGTAATCGACAAATATATTTTTCTTAATGGTTTACTAATTAGATTAATATTTTTCACAATAATATAATTGATATATTTGTCATACATATGCCCAGTACATATTTTCCAAGCTGGCATTGTTTTGTCCATGTCATTACGTTGTATGACGCTTTTTTCATATAGTAAACAAATAATAGGTGACCGTGACTTTCAATTATATCCCCAAAATTGCTCTTTGTACACCATCTTGGCTCATAGTGGTCATACCTTAACAGGATAACAAGAGATGTGTAGCGAATATCCAAGAATATTCGGTGTTGATGAAAGGCATAGAAAGAAATTGCTCTAACTAGTGTTCTTCAGTGACCTATTTTTTCAGCTTCACTGTATTCGAGGAAAAGACTACGAACAATGTTGCCAGTTCCTTTAAATATTTTAAAGGTTTCCAATAACTCTCCTTAAAACCTTTCCTGTTCCACCGTTGTTAGGCCCAGTTGGTCACATCGTTCCTCACAATCCAAGTCTCTGAGCTCATATTTAAGCCTACTCATCTTTTGCTGTGCTTTCTCCAATCCATTGATGTTTTTACTATATCAAGGTGACCAACTCTGTGCTACATATTCCAAATAATGTCATGCAAGAGATGTATACAGAGTCCTACACATATCCAAATTCATGCGAGGAAATTTTTGCTAATAATTCCAACTATTCTGTTACAGATGACAGAAATTTTCACAATATGTTAGTCTGGTTTGAATATGATGTTATCAATTTGTAACTATATAATTGCAGTTACATAATTTTGCTTATGGGAAAGAGCCCCAAGCTCGTAACATCCCGTCTCCTGGTCGGTGTCATGTTGTACTTAGTGATACTTATCATACTTGTCCTTAAAACTATGGATTGAGTTAGCATTAACTACCTCCTTGCTTAGCCAATTCCAATCATCAAATACTCTTACACGAAAATGTACTTCCTTACATCCTGCAAATAAGTTTTCTTACAAAGCTTCAAACTATGACCTCTAGTGCTAGTGCCAGCCATATCAAAATATCAACCCCCTATCCACTCTGTCATAACCATGAAGGAATTTAAATAGCGTCGCCATATACCGCCCTCATTCTTCTAGCTTCAAGTGATGGTAAGTCTAATTCCCTCAGCCTCTCCTCATTAATGAGATTATTTCTGGCACCAGTTTCGTGGCATGTCTTTGAACTTTTTCCAGGTAAACTATGTGCTTTTTCTAGTGTGGATTCCAAAAGGGGCTGCATATTCAAGCTTTGGCCTCACCTAGGTTACATAAATATTTTTGAACATTTCCTTGTCCATGTGCCTAAAGGCTATCCTTACATTTGCTAAGAAAGCATATGCTGTTGTTACTATGACATTTATATGCATTTCTGGAGACAAATCAACCAGTATGTTTACTCCTAGATCTCTCTCATTCTCTGTCTCTTAAAGTGCTGCTCCTGCCATATGGTAGTCAAGCTTGGGCCTTCTTGCACTTGTACCCATTCTCATTACCTTACATTTTGAAGTATTGAATTTCATTAGCCACTTTTCTGACCACTCATACAAACTATTTAGGTCTTTCTGAAGTTCTCTACTATTGTTCTCGTCTCTTACTTTCTTCACAATCTTAGCATCATCTCCAAACATATTCCTGAATGAATTTACAGACTCTGGTAGGTCATTTATATATACAAGGAGCAAAAATGGCCCTAAAACTGAATCCTGAAGAACTCTGCTACTAAGCCCTCTCCATTCCAACACTGAGTGTTTTACTCTAACCCTCAGTTCCATTCCTTCTAAGTAAGTTTTTATCCATTCCATGACATCTCCACCTATTATCGCCATTGCTCACAGCTTCTTATAAACTCTCCCATTTGGGACCGTGTCAAATGCTTTCTGGAAATCTAGGAATGTGCAATCTGCCCAGCCCTCTCTTTCCTGTTAGATTTGGCTTACCTCATCATAAAATTCTAATAGGTGTGTTATTGTTGATCGACCTTCTCTGAAGTCATGTTGTCTCACTGACAGAAAGTTGAAGGATTCCAATTGAAGAGAGATGTGTTTTTTAGTAGTTTCTCCATAACTCTGCAAACTATGCTGGTCAACGAAACAGGTCTTTAGTGTAGACCTGCATCTCTCCCTCCCTTTTAGAAGATAGGTACCACGTTCACTTGTTTCCAGCATCTTGGAATCTTCCCTGATTCCAGCGACTTTTCAGATATGATACTTAGTGCCACTGATATTGATTTAGTGCATTTCTTAAGTACATAAGGGGATATATCATCAGATGAAGACACTTCTCTGCATTAGATGATTTGAGCTTCTCTCTATAAGTATTCCCGGAGTCGTATGACTTATATATATTGTCTCACATTTGCATCTGTTAAAGTTGAGCAGCCATTCTTTACTTCAATCTTCAATTCTCACCAGATCCCTCTGCATATCTTGAAAACAGGAGTGGTCCAAGTACAGATTCCTCTGGCACTCCTGATATGACATTGAACTTTTGTGGCTGGAGTCCTTTAATTTCCACAAATTGCTCTCTGTTTGATAAAAAGCAATTGTTTCATCTAATGTTTACCACCTACACCAAGAGCCACCAAAGTGATAAACAAAAAAATGGGGTAATGTGTCGAATGCTTTCATACAGTCCAAATAACTTGCATTAACCAGAATTTGTTTGCATCACAGTCTGGATCCAGCTCTCATAGCAGTCAGATGTCCTCCTCTTCGCTCTTACCCAGCCAGCAGCCAGAAGCCAACTTTTCACCTGCCAGGATGGCTGGTTTACCTTTGTTTGGAAAGGAAGAGACATTAGGAAACTGTTTCTATTTCCATTTTATTTTTCTACTTTCTTTTTGAAAAGTGAAATAAGCAATATAGACGTTTATTATAATTACCTTTTTACATCAGGAACCTATTTTTTTTTCTTTTTAAAGAATGAATTAAAGCAAAATAGACTTATCGTAACTACAATTTTACTGTAGAATAATGCTAATTCAACCCCTAATGCCCTCTTTCTTTATCAGGTTTCTTTTTCAGCCAAATCTAAAGCCTTATTGTAATTACCAAATTGCAATTACCTACTTATGCTTACGGGAAAGAGCTCTATGCTTGTAACTCTGGTCTCCAGGTTGGTTCCATTTTTGTACTTAGTGATACTTATCATGCTTTTCCTTAAAACTATGGATTGAGTTAGCATTAACTACCTCATCGCTTAGCCAATTCCAATCATCAATTACTCTTACACTAGAAAAGTACTTCCTTACATCCAGCAAAGAAGTTTTCTTACAAAGTTTCAAACTATGACCTCTAGTTCTAGTGCCAGCCATATCAAAATATTGATCCTATTGTGTATTCAATTCAATGTTGTGCATTCAGTACTTATAGTGTTACTATCCATTTAAATTCCCGCTTTTTATATCGCCAAAGCCTGTTAAAATAGCTATTTCAAAAAGTGTTCAGTGAACAGTGTTTAAGTGCTTTATATAGCTATTAAAAATAAAATAAAATAAACAAGTGTAGAATTGCTCTGTGTCTACATGTCCATTTTCTAGTCATGCCTTAACCAGAACCATCTGTTCCCCCCCTGGAGGAGGGGATGAAGCTGGACCACCCCCAGGAGGGGTGGACTTTTGTCGGGAAAAAGAAGAGGCAAAGGACTGCCTCAGGTAGCAGCCAGAAGAGCTCTGCTGCTCCAGCTCCTCCCCCAGCCTCAAGACCCTCTCCTGCAAGAGAGAATATCTCTAAATTCAAGGTACAGGCCCCTACTCCTGCTGAGGCCTACACACTACTTCATGAGCTGCAGGATCAGCTCACTGAATTTGGGTGCCTAATCAGATCTGACAAAGCAAAAGTATATCACCTCTGCCAGCTGAACACCCCCAAAATTAAAGGGCAATCGGTCCCCTCTATTACAGGTTCTAGTCCACACCTGTGGACCTCCCCCAGCCAAAGTCAACCTGGGCATATGGGGCAAATTCAAACTCAGGGAGTACCACCCTGAACCCTTCCATTGCTTTCGCTGTCAATGTTTCGGCCACCACTGTAAAGCATGCCACTTCCCTGTCAGATGCGCAATCTGCAGCGGTGGGCATGTCACTGACCAGGGCCTAGCCAAATACAAAGTCAAGGAGGAGACCTCAGCCGGGTGCCCTAACTGCTGGGGGCGCCACCATGCCTGGAACATTCATTGTCCAGACAAGTTGAAGAGGATCCCTCAAAGAAACCCGGCCTCTACTTCTACACCAAATTGCAGCACCTCAACCTTCAATACTGCTCCTCCTCCTACCTCCAATCCTTGGTAACCTTCCCCTTCTGCCCTCCCCAGACCTAGCTTCCCTCCCCAAAACCCTACACACTACACTAACCTGTCTCCAAATATACAAGTTACACCTCCTCACTCCTGCCCCTACCCACACTCCCACTACCTCCTCACACAACACTCAGACTCACACCACTGCCCCACACAACACTTAGACTCACACCACCACACCACACAACACTCAGTCTCCAGCTGTCTCCACTCACAGACCCCCTAACCACACCAAGTCCCAAGACCTTAGACTCAATTAGTGTGCTCCTTCACAACAACCTCTCCAAACACCCTTCTACTCCCACAGCCCTACCTACTTCTAATTCTCAACCCCTCTTCACCCTTGAGGACATTATTCTTTGCTAGCAACATGGACTCCGCTCCCAGGGATGCTTTCAACCAAGTCTCTGAAATCACCCAGAGCATCATTGCTCAAGCTCTCACCTTGAAAAACTAACATCATATTCATCAAACTGCCAATCCTATCACCTCCTATTCTTAAACCTTTAAGATGTCTTATCTTGGGATCCTACATTGACATACTCAATTCAACACCCAGAAGGTATTGCCAAGGCTGACAATATCGATATAATCATGGTGCAGAAGACCCTGTGTTCGGAACAGAATATTCCCAAAGTATCTGCATACCAGGGCTTTTACCAACACTGTACTCAGGGGGAGAATAGAGACATTGCCACCTTCATTGGAAAGAACTTACCTACCAAAGAAATCACACAACCTGTCAACTGCTGTGAGGGGTCCATGTCTTAGCTGTCAACATTAAATTACAGGGCAGCACCATAGACTTCTACAACATCTATAGACAGCAGGACGGTGACCTGGACTTGTCCACCCTCTTTGGCAGGGCTAGTCTCATGGACCTAGTAATAGGTGGCGATTTTAACATGCACCACCCCAGATATAAGTCTAATCACACCTGTGCAGCAGGCAGACACATCATGAATGCTGGATGACCAAGAGGACATCATTATGCTCAATGACCACGACCCAACTCACAACAGAGATGGAATTCTGGATCTCATCTTCATCCCAATTTCCCTAAGGCAAGTCGCTACTTGGGGAATACATCCCCCTGTCACGAGTGACCACTACAAGATCCACCTCAAGCTGACGATTCCATACACCCTCTAGATCCCTGTTCCACCCCCTCAATGGAATTTCAAGAAGGCCAACTAGGGCCAATTCCACGAGCACCGTAGTAATTGGTGTTCAGCATACACACCTCCTGGAGACATTAATCAAGCTGAGGCTAAACTAGTCAACGCTTTGCAAGCTGCTGCAGACTCTTCCATCCCTGTTTACAAACTAGGACAAACAAACCACCATGACAGGTGGTACTATTGTGATAGAGTCAAAGAACTCAATCACCGGCTCAACGTTGTCTGAAAGGTCCACAAGAACTGTTTCACTGAAGACTCTTATCGTGCCCTCCAGTTAGTCAGAGAACATGTCCATGTAGAGAAAAAAGAGATCAAAAGGAAAAAATGGCTCGAATGGTGCTCCACTCTAGATGTCCACACCTCTGTGGGCCAAATGTGGAAAAACATCAACTTCTTTGCCAAGGAAAGAATTCCAAAGCCTGTCCCCTAAAGGAACCTCAGCAGGGTAGTAGAAGAGCTCTTCCTCAAATTCACAGAGAGGGCAAACTCCATTCAGCTTCTCATCACGACCAGAACTCTACAGGGTCTCACCACAGCAAGATGGGAAGATATTGAAGAAGCCATCTGTGACAGAGTGTTTCGCTCAATGTCAACAGAGGCTGTTAGATGCCTTATTAAATAAATTAGTAACATAACTGTTATTTTCTAACTAAAAAAAAATTAAAATAATTCCCTTTAATATAACTGTTATTTTCTAACTAAAAAAATTAATTCCCACTTCTTGACTTTCGCAGATTATGATTATTTGCAATTTGTATTTTTGCTTATAGCTTATTTACTCTTCTTGTACGTGTAGAAGTATAGCCCCAATATAAAGGCTGCTCCTATTTTTCTGTCTGTAACGAGCCAAGAAAATTAAGAAAAGAATAACCTATATATATTCATAAATATTTCTGGTTAGCTGTGAATAACCTATATATATTCATCCAGTAGAATGACATTGGAAACTCATTATATGTGTGCTCATGCTTTCAGTTTCCCATTATAAACTGTGTCATTTCTGTTTCTGAAATTGCAGTGTCCTGTATTCTACTCTGCCTGTGTGACAGAGGTAATCATCGAGTTGAGGCCAAAGTCTTGGCATACGTCCGTGGTGCCGGGAAACGAACTCATACTCACCTCCTCCGGGATTCGAGGCAGCATTTCATAAAGTTTAATTTGAGAAATTTAATTCAATTCTTTTAATGTCATTGCATTTCCAAAATTAAAAGAAAGTTGAATTCTGAGTTTCATTTAACCGAATAATGGTATTGAAGATAGGGTGTTCAAGTACAAATATCTGTCCTGTCTGTTTGTGAGCTCTTAACCGAACTCGGTACTTTGAGTCCCCTTAGTAAAACAGAATCTTAAAAATACTCTAACATTCTATCATAAAAAACCCCCCCACATAATTGGCGCCCGAACAGGGACCCGAACAGACAGACTGATTTTATAAATTTATTTTTATTTTGCTTTTTAACATTGCACCTGAAACCCGATTACCATTGGCTCGATTATTGAAATGAATGAATCTTAGGCTGCACACGAAAATTTTCGCGCTAGAAACGTTGCGGATAAGAAATTTTTCTTTATTTTCAAAATTGATTATGGTAGCTAATATTTTCTTGTTTCCCATGTGGTAAACAATATTTCAGGAAATCTACATGAGATTATGTGGTAACAGACTTTAGAAATTTTGCATGACGAGAAGACGTGTTATATAAAATTTCATTTATTTGCGTGATAAGATTGAGTTTTAAAGCATTCGTGTTTTATATATCCGTTAAAGGGTGATACTTGTTAGGAATTGTTTATATTTCCTTAGGATTTAGGAATTGGGAGAAAGCATATTAAGTATTTTTGCTTATAATTGTGTTTTATATTCAAGCATTGACTGCTTATAGATTGGAAGAAAAACTTTGGTGTCATTTATCGAGCCTAGGCTAAGCCTTTCATGTGTCCCGAGTTGTCACTTGAAAATAAATTTTCTCATTACTAGTAGAAATGTGTAATCTGGCTGCCTAGTAAGCTGTTAGCTTATCGTTGGTGTATTTTGCATAGGATCTGTGCCCTTTTGGTAACACTCCAGAATTTTACATACGACATTTTATTTGTGGGTACTGCCATATACGCGCTCATACGCAGGCACGACCGCGATACTGTACTTGTTCGTATCACTTACGACATTTTATTTGTGGGTACTGCCATATACGTGCTCATACGCAGGCACGACCGCGATACTGTACTTGTTCGTATCACTTACGACATTTTATTTGTGGGTACTGCCATATACGCGCTCATACGCAGGCACGACCACTATACTGTACTTGATTGTACTCTAAGGCACTGGGTGCTAGTCGGTAAAATTCGTTGTTACTCATTCCTTTCATTTGCACCATAACCGCAGGTACTGCCACGTATTGCTGTTAAGCAGGCACGACTGCCATTCTGTATTACCAGTGTTTCATGCACTGTTTTGCAACATATTGTTGCTGTTGCACTTGATTGTGTTGCTCATTCCTTTCATTTGCACGATTACCGCAGGTACTGCAACGTATTGCTGTTAAGCAGGCACGACTGCCATTCTGTATTACCAGTGTTTCATACACTGTTTTGCAACATTTTGCTGCTGTTGCACTTGATTGAATTTTGAGTCACTTTTATGGTGAGATTTTGAGATCACTTTTACGTTCAAGTTTGAACTGTGGTGTTGTGTGGTTCTTTCATTTTTTTCTACTACTGTACTGTAGAGATTTGTTTTTTTTTGTGGTTGTTTTGGCACTTTGTTATTGACTGTTTAGAAAACCAGGCAGTCACAGGAAACAAACATGGAATCCATCAAAACATTCGATGAGGAGCGTTACCTAGACATACTGATGGCTAGGGGTGAGAGATACGGTTTTTCCCCAAGACAGGAGCTCTTCGAATGGGCTTATGAGAAGATGGTTGAACGCCGAGATATGCTGGAGAAGAGAGCAAGTGAGGAGGCACAAGCACAACGTAAGGAGGCACAAGCACAACGTGAGGAGGCACAAGCACAACGTAAGGAGGCACTAGCACAACGTAAGGAGGCACAAGCACAACATAGACATGAGCTTGTGCTTGCTCGGCTTCGAGCGGAAATCCCAGACAGTAGTCCTTTATCCGGAAATAGAGATTACAGGAACGGGAAGCACAAGAGCCCCTCGCAGAACTTCAATCGTCCAGCTCCTCCTCCTCACACTCCTAAGCCTTATTACGGCCATGCACCCACACTCAAGAAGGATGACCCGGTCAGACCTAAGCCTCAGCAGTTAAGAGGCAAAGTCCATTACTCTGCTCCACCTCCCCAGGGTTTTCAGCCAAACTCTAAGAGCCACCACGCTCCCTCACACAGCGGCGGCCCACATAGCCGTCTGGCCACTCACTCAGCCCATGTTGTGGAAACAGGGCCAGAAAGGGCCAATGAGGATAACGCCAAGGAACCACCACACAAATTTGCCAATGTGGAATTCATTGAACATGATGATCTGGAAATGATCCCAAAATGCCTAGAAACCATAAATGGTGTGGAAGCTGAGATAGCCCTTGACACAGGGGCCAATGGCATACTTGTTGATGAGAAATTCGTCAGGGATGAAGATTATACCAGCAAAGTCGTTCGTCTGCGGGTTGCTGAAGGAACACCCCAAATACGACGCTGCTGTGTCATTAACCTGGATTGCAAATACTACAAGGGTAAAGCCCCAGCTGTGGCAATGATTGGGTTTATGTACCCTGTCTTGATGGGTCGTGCACTGAACCTAGTTCCTACTTTCCAGGCCGACCTCTACCATAAGGACATTTCTCGTTATAACTTCCCTCGGGGGAAGTCACATGAAGCCATTTCAGCAGCAACTCCTGGCCTTGATGCCAAGAATATGGACTATTCTCCGACTGACTCCGTTGAGTCTGCTGCAGTCAGTACACGTAATGTGGAACGCGGAGAGTTTCCCCCTCCTTTACCAGATGATGCACCTCTAGAGCCATTGAAGTCCCGTCCAGACTTTGCCAAATTGCAGCAAGACTGCCCCAGCCTCAAACGCTGGATGCAGCAGGCCACCGAGGGAAGGACCTTCACAGCGAGAGGAGGAGGCAAGATCACTTACGCCCTTGAAGATGGAGTACTTCGTAGGCATGTGACTAAAGGTGGCCACACCTTTAAACAGTTGGTGGTGCCCGCTTCGTTGCGCCGCCAGGCTATGTATGTGGCACACCATTTACCTCTGAGTGGACACAGAGGCAAAGCAAAAACTCGGCATGTCCTTCAGAAGGCTTTTGCATGGCCAAACATGTACACCGAGGTAGACAGATATGTAGGTTCCTGCCCTGTCTGTCAATCCACCTCAACGGCACCAGTACCGAAAGTTCCCATGGGGATAACTAAGCTCTCAATGGAGCCAATTTCCAATGTCAATGTTGACATACTAGGTCCTATTAATCCAACTTTGTCCACGGGGAAACAATTCCTCCTGGTATATGCTGACCTGGCAACAAGGTACCCAGATGCAGTGCCACTGTCTTCTATCACAACTGAAGCAGTCGCTCAAGCCCTATTTGAAATCTGCTCCAGGGTTGGCTTTCCTGAGCAGGTCACTTCTGACAATGGAAGCCAGTTTACAAGTAGGCACTTTGAGGCTTTCTGTAACCTTTTAGAAATCAAGCACATTCGTACGAGTGTCTATCATGCCCAATCAAATGGAGCATGCGAACGCTATAACGGGACATTGAAGCGATGTTTGCGCAAGCTAGTGATAGATATGCCTAGGCAGTGGGACAAGTACGTCCCTGCTGCACTTTTCTCCTTCAGAGACACGCCCCACGACACTACTGGATACTCGCCTTTCGAGATGATTTATGGTCATAAGGTCAGAGGCCCAGTAGAATTCTTGGCAGAATGTTGGGATTCACCTACCATCGAAGATGACGATAGGGACGTTCATGAGTATATCTTGAAGTTTTCGTCTCACCTCAAAAAGGCATGGAAAACTGCACAATTAGCCATTAAGGGTCACCAGCAGACTGCCAAGCTCCTCTTTGACAAGCGTGCGCGGCGTCGTGCCCTGACACCCGGAGATCGAGCTCTGTTACTTCTTCCAACAGATACCCGCAAGCTAATGCTATGCTGGAAAGGACCGTACACTGTGGTACACCGGGTGACCCCTGACAATTATGTGCTAAATGTTGATGGCATTAACCGGAAATACCACATTAACCAGCTGAAGCTTTATTGTGAGGACCCGGAGGCCCACAGGGATCCTGCGCTGGCGCTCCCAGCAACCCCTATAGATGCCTCAAGCATCAACAGAACCTCCGAGGCTGCAGCAACACAGGTGCTCCATTATAGCCACCCCTTACTTCCTATATTGGAATACTCCACCCTTGCAGTGGAGACAGACTTACGGGAGTGGAGTTTTTCTGAAGAAGCCCCTCTGGCCGCAGCCACCGCCCTTGCAATTGAAGACATAAGCTTAGCTTTTGATGATGGTAAGGATCCTGCCATTCCCACACACCAAAAAGAAAGTGTGAGTAATTGTATTATTAACTCCAGACTGCAACCGAGTCAACGGGAACAGCTGAACAAGCTATTTGAGGACTATGAGAACGTCTTCAACGACCTCCCAGGCATTACCACTACCCTTGAGCATCATGTCAGACTGACTGACCCAGAGCCATTTCGGCATTCCTATGGTCTTCCCCACCAGCTGTCCTTACGGCTGAAGGAAGATCTTGACACTTGGGTCCGCCTCGGAATAGTTGAAAAGAGCATTTCGCCTTGGTGTTCGCCGTTACTGGCAGTGCGTAAGCGAGATGGCAGTCACAGGTTCTGCCTTGACTGTCGTAAGCTTAACTCCCGTACCATCTTTGATGGAGAGCCCATTGCTGACGCCGAGCATATTTTCTCGTTGCTTTCTCAAGCCCGTTACCTGTCCAAGTTGGATCTGGCCAGTGGATTTTGGCAAGTCCCGTTGAGCGAGACTACCAAGCCTCTTACAGCTTTTTCCACAAGATATGGTCTATATCAGTTCAGGGTCATGCCTTTTGGTATGGTAAATGCCCCTGGCTGCTTCAGCAGACTCATGAGGATAGTACTACAGGATCTCGACAATGTTTCAAGCTTTATAGACGACATCCTGGTGCATTCTCAGGATTGGTCATCGCACCTCGAGACCCTCCGCAGAGTTCTCACTCGTCTGAACCAGCATGGACTTCATTTAAAGCCTTCCAAATGTGAGATTGGTTTCACACAATTGCAGTATCTCGGCCACGTGGTTGGAGAAGGAGTTATGTCCCCTATACATGACAGGGTACAAGCTATTAAGGATATGGAGAAACCTGCCACTGTCACTCAACTGAGATCATTCCTGGGTAGTGTCGGCTACTACCAACGGTTCATTCCACACTTTAATACTATCGCTGCCCCTTTGCAGCAACTGACCTCCTCGAAGCAAAGTAAATCCTCCCCTGTCAAATGGACAGATGAAACGGAGAGAGCATTTTTCAAGCTCCGAGAAGCATTGGCAGGTGAGCCAGTATTACAACTGGTAAACCCTGATTTTCCATTTATCTTGCAGACCGACGCCTCAGACGAAGGCCTGGGTGCCGTGCTCTTGCAAGCCCGATCAGACAACTCAGCAGAAGTAGCTCCAGTGCGATATGCAAGCCGCAGGCTTCGCCCTGCAGAGCGAAATTACTCCACCGTGGAGAAGGAAGCTCTAGCTGCATATTGGGCCATAAAGAAATTTGAAGTCCATCTGTATGGCCAACATTTTACACTGAGAACCGACCACCGTCCTCTCCTATATTTACAGACTGCAGACAAGCTAAATCCTCGTCTGAAAAGGTGGGCACTTTACCTGAATCTTTTTAAATTCACTGCCCAACATGTTCATGGCAAGGACAATGACCTTGCTGATCTACTAAGTCGACGGTCGTTACCCTCAAATGAGGAAGCTGGTGCTGTTAGCCTAAATTTGGCTAGTCAGTAAAGATTACTTCTCTAATGTGTTGTTTATTTTTATGTTTATCTTTTATGTCTTTAATACTGTACTGTACTTGTTTACTTTAGCGTACAAACGTTATTCCTAATGGAAAACGAAAAAGGTGAAGAATAATTTTTTGATCGTAGTTTTATGTTTCCCTTTGTGGGACTTTGAAAGCCAGAACTTGGCAGAAACATTTTAGTTTAGTGTTGAATAGCTGAAACTGTTTTAAATCCAGTCGCCAATGTTAGTGACGACGTGGTTCAAATGTTTAATTTGCGAATACTGTATTTTATTTTGTATATTATATTATTGCCTTCTTGCATGTGAAGCATTCATAAACTTAAATATTGATATTCACTGATATCTAATTGTGATTTAATTTTCTTGAAATTTGAATTTGATCACATTTCTTTTATGTTTTGCATGTCATTTAATGTTTTGTTTACAAGACTTGTTTACTTTTACTAATAGTATGATATATTCCAGTGGTGGATCCCATTCTTATTATTCATTTGTTCTTTTCCATGAGAAGGATATCTCATCCCTCATAATAACACTGAAGTCACCGTAACTTCCTCTGTTCTTTTTTCGCCTTCTGTAGTAGAATTTTGCTATATCAATATTCTCTAGAAAGGGCCTTTGTGACAGAGTGTTTCGCTCAATGTCAACAGAGGCTGTTAGATGCCTTATTAAATAAATTAGTAACATAACTGTTATTTTCTAACTAAAAAAAATTAAAATAATTCCCTTTAATATAACTGTTATTTTCTAACTAAAAAAATTAATTCCCACTTCTTGACTTTCGCAGATTATGATTATTTGCAATTTGTATTTTTGCTTATAGCTTATTTACTCTTCTTGTACGTGTAGAAGTATAGCCCCAATATAAAGGCTGCTCCTATTTTTCTGTCTGTAACGAGCCAAGAAAATTAAGAAAAGAATAACCTATATATATTCATAAATATTTCTGGCTAGCTGTGAGTAACCTATATATATTCATCCAGTAGAATGACATTGGAAACTCATTATATGTATGCTCATGCTTTCAGTTTCCCATTATAAACTGTGTCATTTCTGTTTCTGAAATTGCAGTGTCCTGTATTCTACTCTGCCTGTGTGACAGAGGTAATCATCGAGTTGAGGCCAAAGTCTTGGCATACGTCCGTGGTGCCGGGAAACGAACTCATACTCACCTCCTCCGGGATTCGAGGCAGCATTTCATGAAGTTTAATTTGAGAAATTTAATTCAATTCTTTTAATGTCATTGCATTTCCAAAATTAAAAGAAAGTTGAATTCTGAGTTTCATTTAACCGACTAATGGTATTGAAGATAGGGTGTTCAAGTACAAATATCTGTCCTGTCTGTTTGTGAGCTCTTAACCGAGCTTGGTACTTTGAGTCCCCTTAGTAAAACAGAATCTTAAAAACACTCTAACATTCTATCATAAAAAACCCCCCCACACCATCGACACCAAGGACCTCGCTGACACCTCTTTTTTCCTGGCAGGGCTGCGGAAAGTGAGCAAGAGCTCTAAGAAAACAGTCCAGGGGGGCAGAGAGTATCACATATTTGATGATTCAGAATATGGGGCCCAGGGGGAACAAGCTCTACTCTTATTTATAAACTGCACGTGCACCTAAAGAGTCAGATCAGCTTCATGGAACAAGGCTGATATTCAGCCCATACCTAAACCTAAGGATCCAGATAACCCACACCCTATATCTCTCTTAAGCTGCTTGAGCAAAACAGCAGAAAAGATGGTACGTAAACAGGCTGTGATGGAAGTGCCCACCTTTCCATGAGATTATATATGCCCACCAGCTAAACAAACAAACAAACAAACATTCCATTTCTCCAATGGCTATTCTTTTACAAAACTAAGAATACACTTATAAGTAGACATGTATTTGAACTAATAAGTAAGAGGGTAATACTTACAGTAAACAGAAATATAGCTTTCCTTAGAAAATGAAGATTACTTTGAATTAGCAGATATGTATAAATATTATAATAACAATAATCATACTGTAATAAAAATTTTAACAATAATGTTAATGATAAAGTAGCAATAATAGCACTTGATACAGGATCATTATTATCAGCATCATCACCATATTTGTATCCCTTACAATGAGAATAATTAGTTCTTAACTTAGAGATCAAAGAAGGCAATATCAATTTACAAATAGAATGGTTAGTGTTAAGGGAAATTGCATTAAATCATCCAGTTTGATTAGTGGAGCAATAACAATTTGTCCAAAAGAAAACTATATAGTTTGCCTATGAAAGCTGTGAAGGAGGATGAATTCTTATGATGTTCTGGAATATAGCTCCAAAGTGTTGACACCTTAATAGTGATCATCTTTGAACCTGTATCTGTTTGTTCTCTAAATAAAGAGCTCACTACTCTGTCTTATGTTGGTTTCCCTTATATCCTTGACTGTTTTGAAAATAAATATCCAGCCAGGATAATGATGGTTTATTGAGAGCTGGTGTGATGTGGTCATATTTTCTTATTCCTCCCAGGGCAACTCGAGCTGCAAAATTAATTAGTTTCTGTATTTATTTGTCTAAGTCTTATTGGTAGCTCCCCATACAATTTTGCAATAATTAATGTGACTTAGACACTTCAAAATGCATAGCATCCATGCTATCATTCATAACTAACTGCCGTGGGTTCATCGTCTTTCTCGACTTAGAGAAGGCCTTTAAACTTGCCAATGTGCTGACAATACTTTCTGCTCTGGTTGACATGCAGATCAATGGAAATCTTCCCTCCCAGATCAGGCTGAGTCTACTACACAACAGCGCTTGAGTTAAAGTACAAGGGCAGTACTACACCTACAAACCACACAAAAATGGGACCCCCCAAGGTGGAATTCTCAGTCCCTTCCTTTTCAACTGTCTCATGGAAAGGGTCATGAATGTTGTACTGCCTCCTGGGGCCAAGATCTTCAACTGTGAAGATGACTTTGCCCTCTTCACAAGAGGTGATAGGTCTTTTAACAAGACCCAGCTTTGCCTCAACAATATACATCAAGCCTCCATGTCCCTTGGACTTAAAATAAATGCCCTCAAAACTTAGGTGCTCACCATCCACCAGCAGATACTGGACATACGACTGGTCATAAATAACAACCCCATGGACTGGGTCATTAGGCCCCTTTGCCTGGGGGTATACATTAACAGCTTGCTCTCCTTTGGACCCGAGATACAATATCTGCACGACAAGTGCAAATTGAGCAAGACCGTACTTCGACAAATGTCGAGCTTAAACGATGGCGCAACCTTTAGTCTCCTCGCAACCTTCTACATGCAAGCCATACGGAGTCTCGTGGGTTATGCTTGTCCCACCCTTTGGCTCCTTGAAGACCAACAATGGACTAAGATAGAGGTTATTCAAAATGATGCCATGCAGACCATGCTAGGAGCCTCCATGTGGACTAAGAAAGAAAACCTAGATCTGGAATCCAATCTCATGCTACTAAAACACAGATATCTACAGAGAATGACGCTCACAATGGCCAAAACCACCATGACACAACATCTCTGACTCGCTGGCACTAACTTCAAACTAGCCCTTGGCCGGCACCCAGGCCTCCCCAAAAGGACCTGGGCAACCAAGGTCTGTGCTGAGCTGCAGGCCTTAGGAGTCAAGGAGGACATGCTATCCAAGAACCAGGACACTCTGCACCCCGACTACCGATGCCCTCCTCCATGAGATGACCAGCCACTCGATATAAAGATCAAGCTTCCTGACAACCCCAAAAGCTCAGTCGATCCACTTGTCCTCAAAAACATATACAAGGACAAAATCCAGAGCTGGAGCAAGCACAATTCCCAAATCATCTACACAGATGGCTCAGTTAATCAAGAAACTGGAACCTCAGCTGCTGCCTTCACCATTAAAGAACATGTAGAATCCTGGAGCTTGTCGAACTCCTGGTCCTTGCTCCAAACTGAGCTGGTTGCTATCGCCAATGCCCTTAACGTGTTCTCTCTGCAAGAAACTGACCATGCCCTCATTCTCACCAACTCCAAAGGTGCCTTACAGGTCATCAAGAAGATGCTCCCTAGAGTCAATGTGAGAATCATCTCTGATATCATTCACCTCTACCACAGGACTTCCAGCATTGGCAAAGCCGTCATCCTTGTTTGGATTCCCAGCCATGTTGGCATCAAAGGAAATGAAGAAGGCGACCAAGCAGCCAAATAAGCCTCTCTCCGGACAGAGATTCAAGTATCCCTGCCCCCCGGGACTTTCCAGATTAAGACCAAGGCCACCAGATCACTCTTTAATTTACAAGTAGCCAGGCACACTCTGTGCATGAACAACGAATCTGCCTCTATGTCGTGGTACAAAACTGCCACCAAACTCCAGCACATCACCCTATCCAAGAACCTCCACAGAAGTACAGCTGTCAACATCTATCGACTGAGACTTGGATACAATTGCATGTGGGAAATGATTGAAGATCTGGTCAAGGAGTGCACTATCTGCCGGGAAGCTACACCATAACCCCTTCTCCACTACAAACCTCGAATGTCAAGTCTTCTCAGAAATACACCGGAAGACTGGAGCCCCGGTAACTCCTAGCACTCACCCAAATACCCTCCAAGCTGCTTACCATATTCAGAGCGGCAATGAATAACCTGGACAGCCTACAGAACATTATTATCCGGAACCCACCTCCTAGATAGTTATGCAACAGCTCACTGTCAAGTCAATAGCTAAAGAGGTTCAGAGCTTTCCTCTCAGCCTCTCTAGCATGAGCCCAACACATGCTTGTGCACTTCCAATAAGGAAACCTTGTCAGTTGCTGATCATTCTGTAGGCTGTCCAGATGGTTCATTGCTGCTCTGAATATGGTAAGCAGCTTGGAGGGTATTTGAGTGAGTGCTAGGAGTTACCGGCGCTCCAATCTTCCGGTGTATTTCCGAGAAGACTTCACATTCGAGGTTTGTAGTGGAGAAGGGGTTATGGTGTAGCTTCCTGGCAGATAGTGCACTCCTTGACCAGATCTTCAGTCATTTGCCACATGCACTTGTATCCAAGTCTCAGTCGATAGATGTTGACAGGAACCAACGAGGGACAAGGTGGGGATATAGAAAAAATAGAGTATGAACCACCAATTGGAAAGAATGACCACTGTGTGTTGTTGATGGAGTATATAATAAAAAATGTTCTGCCTGAAAGTAGAGGCATTGAGGACATGAGGAGGAGCTATCTGAAAGGAGATAACATCAAGTTTAATAAGCCTTTTGCAGCTATTGACTGGAGGACCTTATTTACCCACAAATCTGTACAAGAAACTTATGACAGCATTTGTGAGGAATATGGAAAGATAGTAGATTGTAGCAAACCTTCCATCAAAATAGCAGTTATTCATGCCAGAGAGAAATGGTTAAATAATGAGTGTAAGAGAGCTAAGGAGTGGAGAGACAAATGCTGGAAATGATATAGGAAGAGAAAAAGCATAAATGTCTAGCAGACTTACAAAAGAGCAAGAAATAATTACCTAAGTAAAAGAAGAGAGAGAGAGAGAGAGAGAGAGAGAGAGAGAGAGAGAGAGGAGAGAGAGAGAGAGAGAGAGGAGAGAGAGAGAGGAGAGAGAGAGGGATATCACCAGGAAGGCTAAAGAATGCCCTAAACTTATCCAAAGCTTCATCAGAGAAAAAGTGAAGGTCAAAGAATAGGTTTCGAAGCTAAAGAGAGCGGATGGAAATATCACTGAGCCCGATGGAGAGATCTTCAAAGAACTGAACTATGAATTTCTGTCAGTATTAAAAGCAGAAAATACCCCACCCCCTCTGATTTCTGAGATAGGAGCTCAGTGGCCGAAATTAGAGAACATTATCTTTCAGCCACAGAAGTATGTGAAGTAGTGATGGAGTTAGATGCCCATAAAGCTACATGTTCTAATAATATATCCCCTTATTTACTCAATAAACGTGCTAAATCAGTATCAATGGCACTATGTATCATATCTGAAAAGTTGCTGGAATCTGGAGAGATTCCAAGATGCTGGAAACAAGTGAACGTGATACCTATCTTCAAAAAGGGAAGGAGGGATACAGCTCTAAACTATAGACCTGATTCCTTGACCAGCATAGTTTGCAAAGTTATCCAGGAAATGCTAAGAAAACACATCTTTCTTCACTTGGAATCCTTCAACTTTTTGTTAGTGAGACAACATGGCTTCAGAGAAAGTAGATAAACATTAACACACTTATTACAATTTTATGATGAGGTAAGCCAAATCTTAAAGGAAAGAAAGGGCTGGGCAGATTGCATATTCCTAGACTTCCAGGAGGCATTTGACACGGTCCAACAAGGGAGACTTATTAAGAAGCTGCAAGCAATGAAGAGAATATATGGAAATGTCTTGGAATGAATAAAAACTTACTTAGAAGGAAAGGAACAGAGGGTTAGAGTAAGACACCCAGTGTATGAATGGAGAAAAGTTAGTATCAGAGTTCCACAGGGTTCAGTTTTAGGACCATTTTTGTTCTTTGTATATGTAAATGACCTACCAGACTCTGTAAATTCATTCATGAATATGTTTGCAGATGATGCAAATATTGTGCAGAAATTAAGAGATGAGAAAAATGGTAGAGAACTTCAGGAAGACCTAAATGGTCTGCATGAGTGGTCAGAATAGTGGCTAATGAAACTCAATACTTTAAAATGTAAGGTAATGAGAATGAGTACAAGTGCAAGAAGGCCCAAGCTTGACTACTCAATGGCAGGAGTAGAACTTCGAGAGACAGAGAATGAGAGAGATCTAGGAGTAAACATATTGGCATATTTGTCTCCTGAAATGCTCACAAATGTCATAGAAAGGGAAGCAAATGCTTTCTTCTTGAATATAAAGGTAGCCTTCAGACACATGGGGAAGGCAATGTTCAGAAATATATATGTAACCTATTTGAGGCCAAAATTTGAATATGCAGCCTCCTTTTCGAATCCACACTTGAAAAAGCACATAGTTAAGCTAGAAAAAATTCAGACATGCTACAAAGCTGGTGCCAGAATTATGCAATATCAGTTGTGAGGAGAGGCTGAAGGGATTAGACTTTCCATCACTCGAAGCTATAAGAATGAGGGAGAAATATGGTGAAGCCATTTAAATTCCTTCATGGTTATGGCAGAGTGGATAAGAATCGATATTTTGATATGGCTGGCACTAGAACTAGAGGTCATAGTTTGAAGCTTTGTAAGAAAACTTACTTGCAGGATGCAAGGACGTACTTTTTAGTGTAAGAGTAGTTGATGATTGGAATTGGCTAAGCGATGAGGTAGTTAATGCTAACTCAATCCATAGTTATAAGGACAAGTATGATAAGTATCACTAAGTACAAAATGGAACCGACCAGGAGACGGGAAGTTACGAGCTTGGGGCTCTTTCCCGTAAGCACACTTATGTAATTACAATTAGGTATTTCCAGACAAGGCATAGATTGGATAAAGTGGAGAAGACGCACCTCAGTGCTGTCAACCTGAGAGGGCACCCCTCATGATTGCCTAACTGGAGATAACCTATCCTAACCTAACCAAATCTAACTTAACCTAACCTAATCTAACCTAACCTAGCATAACCAAACTTAAAGATCTCTATCTCCAGTTTGTTAATAATGAATGCGTTATCTCCAGTTGGCCAAACTTGAGGAGCGCCCTCTCCGCAAGGTAATACTGTAAATACACACAAACACAATTAATTTTATATGATTACAATATATATTGTATCATATATGTTGTACCTAGCAAACTCTTCTTCCATCAGAAACATCTTGCACTACGTTGCTTCAATGCAAGAGTGCTCATTCAGAAACTTAACAGTTTTAATAATAATAATAATAATAATAATAATAATAATAATAATAATAATAATAATAATAATAATAATAATAATAATAATAATAAAATAATAATAATAAGAATATCAACAGTGATAATAAGAATAATAACAATACTATTAAACACAATTAAAATAAAAACATATACAGTATCTTTACTGAGACTCGAACTTGCAACCTCTTGGAATCTTTAGAGAGAGAGAGAGAGAGAGAGAGAGAGAGAGAGAGAGAGAGAGAGAGAGAGAGTATTTTTACTAATTATATCACACATATAAATGATAAATAAGTGATCTGGTAATTTAATACGAAAATCAAACTGATACAGTTCTGTAAGTTATTAGTTTAGATAACCAGGTGACATCATCACAACAAACACTTGGTGTTGAGGAGATCGTCACGGTCAGCTACCTCTGTCATTTGGCCTGAGGAAAGGGAGGTGCGAGGTCCGTCAGCACAAATTAACATTGAAAATGGGCAAAATTACATGTAAGTACGAATCAAAAATAGTGTTTACGCTTTATAAGAAAAATAATGAAAATTGTATTATATATCTGCAGTTTAATACATGGGTACTAAAATAGATGACATTGATGTTTACAAAGGGTCTTTGATCATTCGGTTTCATGCCTCTATCAAAATGAATTGGCTTCCGAGGGGGCGTTAGGGTTATGTGATAGAAGTGGCTGGACTGATATCATAAGAACTTTAGCCTAATACTGGGTGTGGGTGTTAGGGAGCAAAGTCCGCCCTCCACTTGCCATTCAGAGTCCAAGGCCAAAATATACAGTATAGCTCATGCAGAAGCTATTCAAATTTCTCTCGTAGAGCATGCAAGATGACGCTATTGGTAGCGGTATCTGGGATGGAAGTGTCAGAAATATTTATTTTTCTTGTCACAGTGTAATTACAACAATGTTGAATCTTCAAACGTAACTGGAGTTGGTGCCTGAACCCTCCTTATCTTGAGAGTGACTGGCAAGAAATAATCTGTAATTCCCAAGTACTGTACCTTCGTAATTGTGCTGGCTCTCTTGTGTGGGAGCTGAGTACTAGATCCAGAGAGCTATTTGGTTGTTGGAATATTCATTTTGATGTGTTTATCGAACAAATCCAGAAGAAGGCCGGGAACACCTACAGTTTTGCGGGCCATACCAATGTTCAAAACCTACCAATAGATGGCGCTAGGCTCTAACTAGAGAACTGGCTGATGAATACACAACAAAAATGGCGACAATAGGCATACGAAACAATTTTTTATAATCCTAACTAAAAATACTTACCTAACCTCTTAGCCAGCCTGGAACCCCCCCATCATACAGGTTAGGGTCGAACTACTTACTTGAGTGGAGGGGTGAGGTCGTTGAGCGGCATGGCCCGCAAAACTGTAAACTACCCGAAGGCCTTACTAAAACCAAAGATAACCCACAATGCACATATAATCAAACAGTTGTCTAAATAAAGATTCCTAAAAATATAAACCCATACCTTTCCTTTGATTTTTTTGTGTGTGTAGTATATAAAATGGAAAAGGTAAAGAGAAAAACTGACTTGCGACACACATGTACCCCCAATATTACCTTATAGATCTAGCGTAATCATGCCTAACTTTGTGTCGGCTAGGCAATGCACTCAACATAAATTGTGTGTAACGCATTGGAAACTTGTACTCAAAAGCCTCTCCAAAATAGCAGAGCTTTTATGATAATTGTTATTTTCACATGAGAAAGATTAGGGAGAGGGCTATAAAGGTAAAGTTTTGGATATTTGTTTATTAAAAGGTAAAAGTTAAAGAGGTAAAAGGTAAAGGTTGCCAGGTTTCAGTTCCGATATCCACCTGAGATGCCCCTCAGAATGTCAACCTATTAGTAACAATGATAAAAGTTTTGAATATATACTATGAAGAGATGATTGAATTCATACAGTATTATTGACATGATATTGTTTATAGAGCTTTGTAACTATTCAGTTATCAGTACTGTATATTTCTTCAGTATGTCATAAGCTTTTAAACTAATTTCTATTGTTTTGCAAAACTCGTAAGTTATCAAGTCACATCAGGGGTTTGGCGTTTGATATATCTTGTGTATGTGTAACTTCAAAATGGTGATGTCCATGATCTGTTGAGGGAGTGTCTTTCCAATGGTAGTTGATTTCAAGCTTTTTTCAAGGTCATATTCATCTATGATGTACAATGATAAAAGTAGGAACAAAACTATTTCAAACCCAGCTTGGGATAGCATGATAGAAATATAGCATTGATAAAGGAAGTATTGCTAGAACTGTTTATGTAGGGTTAGACCACCTGCAGTTTGGTATAGAAAAGTAAGACTTATGGTGATGGACGCATGATAATACGCAGGCACTGAGCTATGTACATAGAGCATGCTTGGGCATGGAAAGTTGGTAGGGAAATACCTTTGAATATGGGCATGAAAACTACAGGGAGCCCTGGATTTTTGCAGTTTGCGTAAAAGTCATCGATATACTCCAAAAGTTTTGAAGGTTTTCTTGAACAGATAATTGATATGAGATTTTCTTATACTTCCAAATATCCATTTTCCATATTACAGTTAATACACATACCTTCCTCATTAGAATTGATATTATGAAATGTCTTTTACAACAAGGTTTCATTCACATCTCTGCTATTATTGCAGATACATAATCTTCAGATCTTTAGGGTAAAAAGCCATGATCCTGACTAAAGAATTAAATTGCTCTTATCTTCAAGATGTGTCCAATAAAACTGATTCTCCTTACAGGGTATCATGTATATATGTAATTTCCGCTTTTGGAAAACTCATATGCTATATATTTGTAGTTAGTTGAAAATCAAAGTACAGTATACAGAGCTATGCAATAAATTATCTTTGTAGCACCTCAGACCTTCAGTTAGTGAATGAAAACCTTTAGTTAGTGAATGAAAGCGGAAATGACATGAAGGGGAAAGCAGATGCTTGTAATTTTGAATTTATAATTACAATCTTATAATATACTCATGTAAAGAAGTATATTGACAATTATATGTACTGTATAGGGAAGCGTAATAAATGTCTTAGTAAGTTCTCATACCTTAAGCCAGTGAATAAAGATCTTGATATGCAAAGATATGTTCATGAGCTCTACTAATCTTTCCCATGTTTGTGATATGTTCTTGTCTCTGTAGCAGACACCTGTGAGACAACAATTTAAAGTATCTTTCCATCGTGATTTCTTATCAGTTTCTTTAATGAAAGGAATCTTCTTAAGGCCTTTCTTGTTCTGCTTTAAATCTACATGGAGTAGGAGAGATATACCATTGTAACTATTTTTTACCTGTTAAATATAATTGTATAAGTATCAGAATGATTGTATAATGTTAACTCCAGTGATGACTTAAGTTTTCACCTTTGTTTAGCCAAGGTCTATGAGACAGTTTTAGAAAACCAGTACCCTTTGTATTTTTTTTATCTAACTAAATGTGTTAGCACCATTTAAGGCTTTTTGATTTGTGTAAGCATTTAAGTAAATGCAGCTTTGCTTTAAATCTAAAGAGAAGAGAGAGAGAGATAAGAGATACTAGTATACCATTTTTTACTTCATATATAGGGGGTCCCCATTTAACGTCAAGGTTCCGTTCCTGACAGCTGATTTATAATGGATTTCGATGTAAGTGTGGAAAATGCCTAAATTCAAACCTAGGTACCCCAACCAATGTTAAATATAAATACTGTACTCTAAAATATAGAATATAATCTAAGTACTTCATTTAAGACATAAAAATAGTAAAACTAAACTTAATAGTATTGCTTATCTTTCCTTTTGTAATCTAAAACATAAAATAGTAAAATTACACTACAGTACATAATGCAGTACAGTATTACTTACCTGTACTCGTGTGGTCGGCTTGCACACTGATAGGGGCATTGCAAGGAATGGTACCTCCCCCTCCGTAATTATTATTGCTAACACACTGGGAAACTTTTGCTGCTTTCTCATCACCACTAGCTAGGAGCTTCACCTTGCACCCTTAGGTTATGCAATATACCACGACTCTTAGTAGGTTGGCCATGGCACCAGCTGCCCGTTGAAAGACTACGACTGAAGGTATTAGGATACAACTAGGACTGGTCCAGACAGTTCCGGGTTGAGTCATCCTTCAGGACGGTTCTTTTCTTATGTCTACATCTACACTGAATATTCTGGTGTATTCATTACACATCTGCTGTTCCAATACATTTGACAAGTTGCAATGCTCTCTATACCTGTCCCTTTTTGCCTTCCTTTTCTTCCTCTTATTTTCTATTATTTATGGAAGGTCCACAGCTTATGGCCCCAGTACCCGGCATAGAGGGGTGCGAAGAATCTCCAGGGATCTTGTTGACTCGACTATTGGCTTGAGGGCAGACACGCCTGCTGATACTAATGGTTCTGCCCTAACCTTGCACCTCCCAATAGATCTGCTTCTTTCACTCTTCACTGTTATAACATTTGTGGCCTGAAACTCTAATCTTTCATCTGTGGAACAGCACTTGGGTATTTTCTTCCCTAACCTCCTCCGCCTATCTGAAACCCAGCTGTCTATCCATGCTTCCACTGACCCATTCAAATCTCTCATTATAACCTTTTGTTTCAAAGGTGAGGTCTTTGCCTACAGCAACACTAAGACTCGTCTGCAGTGCTCATGAACCTTGAATCTCTTGACTTTGATGTTCTCTGGCTAAAAATCTATCTCCACTACCACTATTTTCCTTTGCTTCTGCTACTGTTCTCTAAACTCTACCGGGGTTTGTGTCTTTCTTTGAATATCTGTTCTCGTGCCATGAGTCCTTGCTATCTTCTCACCCACATGCCGAAGTTCTCTACTTTTGAGACTTCAGTGTACACCACAGTGAGTGGCTTAATTCTTCTCACACTGATGTGGGAGGAAGTGAGGCCATTGCTTTCTCTATTACTCGCTATCTGGAGCAAATTATCAAGCATCCTACTTGTGTTCCTGGTTGACACGAACATGCAGCAAACACTCTTGACCTATGTCTTATTTCATAAGGTTCTTCGCTCCCTAAGACGAACAAGTCATCTGGTCCTGATGGTATCCCTGCAAGGTTCCTTAAGGAGTTTGCAGATGAACTGGGTCCCGTGCTCTGCTGTCCTTTTTGCCTCATTCTGTCAACCGGTATCTATCGTTCATCTTGGAAGCATGCTTTAGTTCAACCTGTTCCTAAGAAGGGTTACTGCTCTATTCCTTCCAACTACCGACCTATTGCCCTAACCTCCTCTATTGCTAAAGTTTTCCAAACTTTGCTCAATGCTCACTTCTTGAAACGTCTTGAATCTAACTCGCTTATCTCCAATCACCAATTCGGCTTCCGCAAGGCAAGATCCACTGGTGACCTCCTGTCCTATTTTACTCATGTATGGTTATCTTCTCTGAGGAAATATGGGGAATCCTTTGTCGTCGCCCATGATATCTCTAAGGTTTTGACAGTCTGGCAAAAACTCCCTGCCTATGTCTTTACCCTTTCTCTCTATTCTCTGATTTCCAGTTTTCTTTCTGACCATTTTTTATCTATAGTTGCTGATGGTGTGACATTTAGCCCTTTCTCTGTTACCAGTGTTGTTTTCTCAGGGCTCTGTTCTTTCACCTACTCTCTTCCTTCTCTTCATGAATGATCTTCTACAATCCCCATCGTCCTCTCTTTTTCATGCCTGCTGACGATTCTACCCTTCACTTTTCCTCTGCCTTTTCTTCACAACCTTCATCTGGTACTGTACTCGTAACCAGCCTTGTATCACTCTTTCTTCTACTCTCAACTCGGATTTGCAGAGGATATCTGAGTGGGGCACTAAAAATTTAGTTAAATTTAATACCTCCAAGACACATTTTCTGACTATCTCTTTATCATCTCCTCCTGATAACCCTATTGTCTTCAAAGCTAATGAGATTTACCCTCTTAATTCTGTCATCATATTAGGAATCCATATAGCCTCTACCTTGTCTTGGAGGAATCACATAATCCAAATTTTTAAATCTTCATGCAAATAATTGGGGGTTATGTTTCGTTTTCGTCATTACTTTTCCTCTTTACAGTTACTTAAAATCTATAAAGGTCTTATCCGTCCCTGCTTAAAATACTGCTCTCACATCTGGTGTGCTTTTTATACTTATCTCCTTGTTAGGGTTGAATCTAATGCAGTCAGACTCATTAAAGATCCTTCTCTTACCTCTAATCTGGAGTCTCTTTCTTTGCAGTAAGGTATCATCCCTTTCTCTTTCCTATCGCTACTGTTTCCATCGCTGGTCTGTTGAATTTGCGGGTTGCATCCCTCCCCCACTGCCGCGTAACAATCGCCAAGCGGCCTCATCTCACAGGTATTTTGTGGAGATTTGTAGCTCTCGGATTGGTCGGTGCAGCGACTGCTTCCTCCCATCTACCCCCAGACTCTGGAACTCTCTTCCTCCTTCTCTTTCCTAATTCTCATGACCTTTCATCCTTCAAAAAGCAGATCTATCGTCATCTCAGGGCCTAATCCTCCATATCTCTAAGTCCTCTGTACTTTTGACTGATTTTTGTCTGTCGTTTTCCTTTGTGTAGCATTACCTCATCTCTGCCTTGTCCTTAACCTTTTTCTTTTCCTTCGTCTTCGTATTTTCTCGTGCCCGGGCCTTTATTGATTAGGGCAGTTCTTGCCATTCCTGGTGTCACCCCCCCAAAAAAAAAAAAAAAAGATTAAACCAATCCCTACTGGCCACAAACTCTTTGCTATCACTCTATTTTCCGAGCATTTTACTATTTCATCTTTAATTTCCATGGTGATGGCTTTTCTTATCTTCATAGCACTGCCATCAGAACTATCACCACTACGCATAGGAGACATAGTAATGTAAATAACGAGCGTTAATGAGCGAAACCAATGAGAGTAGGTGAACATGAGAAACAATATGGCGTGCGAGAGTAAACTGAGTGCGACTATATCGAATACTATAACCTTTTGGGTACCAACAGTAGTAGCAAAGAAAATAGTAAGTGCTGTATATTTTTTTTTTTACAACACTGAATTGTTTTAATTGCATTTATGCAGCTTCTTTTTTCCTTCAGTGCAGACAGTTTTGGCTATACAGGGGGTCGTCGGTTTACAATGTCCTCATCTCACAATGTTTCATGGTTACAGTGCATCTCCCATAAATTATTTTGCTTCCTTTTTGATAATTTTTTACCTGTATTATGTTTCCCGAATGTAAAGCAGATTCTTCCGATGGCAGTGCTTCAAAGAAAAGGGAAGCCTTTACCATGGAAATGAAATTAGAGATAGTGTAATGCTTGGAAATGGGAGAAACTGTACTACTGCGTTAGCATAGGTGCTTATTTAGGTGTATTCACCCTTGAGCATTTGTTTGAATTCCTTCATTGACTTTAAACCTTACATAATAATCTCATATATTCTCTTTTGTTAATATCAAGACATATTGCATTAACCTCCGTGTTTTTGTATGGGTTGTCTAGTTGTTTCAAAACATCTGAGTATATAACTTGATGAATATAATAATAAATTTTTATGCATAGGGCTGAATACATATAGGGGTCAAAAACTGTCAATTTCTCATCCTTATTTAATGCAGTACAGGAAAAAATTTCTGTGGTAGGAGACAACTAATAGGAATGAATATCCTTGGTGGCATTGAATAAAAATTCCCCTTTTTTATTCCCTGTATATTTATGAGGTAACTAAAAGAATATGCTTGGTGATTGTTGAAATTCTGCTCATTGTTTGCAGTTTGCAAAGTGACTTAAAAATTATTTTTTCCCTTTTTTAAAGATCTTTCAGAGGAGGGACTGGGAGGGTATGTTGAGGCAATGCTATTTCAATTCTTTAGTTACATTAGTGGTCACTCTATTGCCATCGTATTGATGTGCTATCTTATTTTAAAACATAAACAGTCTCCAAATGCACTGACAGGTGGTCCCGTCGTGGAGGTTCTTGGTGATGAAATGACTCGGATCATCTGGGACTTGATCAAACAGAAGTTAATTCTTCCCTTCTTGGAGGTTGAGCTGCACACTTACGACCTAGGAATCGAAAATCGTGATGCAACAAATGACCAAGTCACCATCGATTGTGCTAATGCTATCAAAAAGCACAGTGTTGGCATAAAGTGTGCAACTATTACACCAGATGAGAAGAGAGTTGAAGGTATATAATATATAATACAGTATTTATAAACAGATCTACTGTTTTCTGTGAAAAGTTACACTTGTCAATGTTAAGTCACACTGTAATATTTAATTTAGACCTAAGTCTATGATTTTTTGAAATTAGTGATGCCACTAAAGTGTGTTACAGCATTTTACTATTAATATACCGTTATTGAAATAGAATAAAATGTTCTCAGAAATAGTTTTCCCTATGTTTTAATTGATTTTATGATGTTTTTCATAACCTGAACTTACTTTTCAGAATTCAAGCTGAAAAAGATGTGGAAATCACCTAATGGGACCATTCGAAACATTCTCGGAGGTACAGTCTTCCGTGAGGCTATTATTTGCCAAAACATTCCCCGTCTTGTTCCAGGTTGGCAAAAGCCCATCGTTATTGGGCGTCATGCACATGCAGATCAGGTACTATCTAGAGTTATAACGTAAACAAGGTCCTTGTGTGGCATGTTTGCAAATAGTTCTTGTTTTGGTGCTAATGAAAGTGTGTGAAGGTGATGGTGAAACTGTTAATGTGTGAAAGTGTGCTTGGTGAAAAATTTTTCTTGTTGTATGAACTTAGGGAATGTTAACATTGAAGTGAATTGATATGGTATGCAGAGAAAGGCATCTCTAGTAAGTTGGAGCCAGTATTAGATTTTTTGGTAGCATGAGTAATAGGTGTAATTTTCACATATGAGAGATGAGGATTTGCATGGACATCATTGATGCATAAGTTTTATATGGATGAAACATAGATAAAGGCCAGGGTAGAAAAATTTTGGGTTAGAATTAGCATGAAGGGAGAGAGATGGTGGTGGTTATCGTTTGGTTTATAAAGATTAGTGTGTACTGCTGAGAGGGAACAACCTAAAAGTGTTTAAGTTTTGCATTTTCTTTATAGAGAAAATTAACATAAATGAAAGAAAAAAGCTTGCTAATTATCTTTAAACAGAAGAAATATAATGGAATTTTTTTATTATATTTACGGTTGGGAATTATTAATGAATAAAGGAAATATTGATGGAGAGATGCTGGTAGCAAGGAGAGAGTGAACTGAAGTGTAATGTTAGTACTTCATTACAGTCTAACCTAAATTTACTCGGAAAAGATGTCAGAGGAAGAGAAATGTTTTATCTCATGAAATAGAATTTTCTTCATGTCTCCCTGCATCCCATCAAGACCCCCTCTCTTTGATGGAGGTATAGCCAATCTATAATCAAGTCGCTCTCAAAATATTGATAGAGGAAATTGTTCCAACCACACAGGCTTTATGGGCAGTGGACCAGCTCACTAAAACTTCAGAAAAATACGCTCTCCCATTAGTCACTGCTACTGAGTAAACAACCGGCATTCTATCTCTCTTGTGCATGAAGAATAGAGGCTTGTAGTTTACTTCCTGATACCAGTTACAATATTTCTCTATTATGTATACTCTCATCTTTTCTAAGCCCAGCTTAATGTGTATTTTTTTACTTAGACTTATAATCCTTGCTTAAGCCATCATTATTCCCCATTAGGGGGGTGTCCACAGAATGGTGCTGGGAAATTGGGATTCCCTTCCAAATGCCCTGATGTGGGCTCGATTGCGGGTCTGTCATCTCTTGAGGCAAGTACTCTAGCTAATACAGTATGGCAGTCCCCACATTTTCTTTTGCATAGACCTATATTACACTAAATAATGCATTGTTTAGCTATATTGCATTAACTTGTGATACTGTGACTGAAGGTCTTTGAACTTGAATTGGACTGGTCAGGACAGCTTATTGTTAAGTCTTCCAGCAATTATGATTCTTTTCCTATGCATAGGTCTACACCGAATATTCTGGCATATTCTTTACACATCTCTTATTATCCTTTCACATGTAACGAACCGCAACACTCTGCATATCTGTTTCTCTTTGCTTTATATTTTCTTGGTACCCGGGCCTAATGAGGACAGTTTTCTTTTCCTGTCTTTGTGTTGCACTCATAAAAGAAATAAGAATAATAGTAATATATTGTTTATTTTTCATATCAATGCCAATATTGTTTGGTGTATTCATTTCACTTTGAAATGATTTCACTTTTTAACTCTGTTAAATGACATGTTCTGGGTTTTCCTTGTCATTATAATAAGCTAAAATATGTAGATATTAAT
>JAXCGZ010009677.1:40000-99186 GCA_037179515.1 Halocaridina rubra
CGCGAAGTAGGATCCACCTATATGTACATAGATATTTTAATATATTTTTACGTTTACACTGTATAAACCCTTCCTGCACTGTTAAAAAAACACCCTTTACATTATAAATAACAGCAAGCAATGTAAATTTTTGTGAAAGTGATAGATAAAATTACGGTGAATGAGGTGATAATGACGTGACATACATACTCATTTACAATTATTTTTTCGTTTACAAACTGTATAAACCCTCCCTGCACTGTTAAAAAAACACCCTTAACATTATAGATAACAGCAAGCAACGTAAATTTTTATGAAAGTGATAGGAAAACTTACCGTGAATGTGATGATGACGTGACACACATACTCATTTACAATTATTTTTTCGTTCACATACTGTATAAACCCACCCTGCACTGTTAAGAAAAACCCTTTACATTATAAATAACAGCAAGCAACGTAAATTTTTATGAAAGTGATAGATAAAATTACGGTGAATGAGGTGATAATGACGTGACATACATACTCATTTACAATTATTTTTTCGTTTACGTACTGTATAAACCCTCCCTGCACTGTTAAAAAAACACCCTTTACATTATAAATAACAGTAAGCAACGTAAATTTTTATGAAAGTGATAGATAAAATTACGGTGAATGAGGTGATAATGACGTGACATACATACTCATTTACAATTATTTTTTCGTTTACGTACTTTATAAACCCTCCCTGCACAGTTAAAAAAAAACACCCTTTGCATTATAAATAACAGCAAGCAACGTAAATTTTTATGAAAGTGATAGATAAAATTACGGTGAATGAGGTGATAATGACGTGACATACATACTCATTTACAATTATTTTTTCGTTTACAAACTGTATAAACCCTCCCTGCACTGTTAAAGAAACACCCTTAACATTATAGATAACAGCAAGCAATGTAAATTTTTATGAAAGTGATAGGAAAACTTACCGTGAATGTGATGATGACGTGACACACATACTCATTTACAATTATTTTTTCGTTCACATACTGTATAAACCCACCCTGCACTGTTAAGAAAAACCCTTTACATTATAAATAACAGCAAGCAACGTAAATTTTTATGAAAGTGATAGATAAAATTACGGTGAATGAGGTGATAATGACGTGACATACATACTCATTTACAATTATTTTTTCGTTTACGTACTGTATAAACCCTCCCTGCACTGTTAAAAAAACACCCTTTACATTATAAATAACAGTAAGCAACGTAAATTTTTATGAAAGTGATAGATAAAATTACGGTGAATGAGGTGATAATGACGTGACATACATACTCATTTACAATAATTTTTTCGTTTACGTACTTTATAAACCCTCCCTGCACAGTTAAAAAAAAACACCCTTTGCATTATAAATAACAGCAAGCAACGTAAATTTTTATGAAAGTGATAGATAAAATTACGGTGAATGAGGTGATAATGACGTGACATACATACTCATTTACAATTATTTTTTCGTTTACGTACTTTATAAACCCTCCCTGCACTGTTAAGAAAACACCCTTTCATTATAAATAACAGCAAGCAACGTAAATTTTTATGAAAGTGATAGATAAAATTACGGTGAATGAGGTGATAATGACGTGACATACATACTCATTTACAATTATTTTTTCGTTTACGTACTGTAGAAACCCTCCCTGCACTGTTAAAAAAACACCCTTTACATTATAAATAACAGCAAGCAACGTAAATTTTTATGAAAGTGATAGATAAAATTACGATGAATGAGGTGATGATGACGTGACACACATACTCATTTACAATTATTTTTTCGTTTACAAACTGTATAAACCCTCCCTGCACTGTTAAAAAAACACCCTTTACATTATAAATAACAGCACGCAACGTAAATTTCAATAAAAGAAATGAAAATACTGAAATTTTTTTTTTCAATATTTTAATATTTTTGCGTATACCCATAAAATAAAATAATAATTTATCCAAAAAAAAACCACGATAGAGTGAGAACGCGAACCAAGAAGTGCGAATAACTGGGGTAACACTGTACATTCTACCTACGAGTGTTCAGTTAAAATGAGCTCATTCTGTCCCTCACATGTAGTTATAAACATTGTTAGAAATAAGTTAAATCTGTACTCATCTATCTGAAAACCCAAATGTCGTCAGCATTCATGGGACTCCTAGTCAAACTCGAATATCTTCTGATTCACGTATCTTTACCACGTTCTTCTGTTTGAGTGTCTTGTAGTGCCTCACGAGAGCAACTAATTACTCATTAACAAACTTATAGGTACTGTCAATAAACACAGTAAACATGAGTGCCTTGTAGCATCTCACGACAGCAACTGAGAATAAACTCACAAATAAAAGAAAGCACAAACTCTATCGTTCACATTTTTCCTAATCATTAGAACAGAATTTCACAATGACATTAAATATATCATTCATTCAGCACAAGAAAAATCATGTTCTGAACACGTGGTGGACAATTATAATTGCGAAGAACTCTTTGTTTACACAAACTAATCAACGTTATCATGACGCGTTAAAAGATTAATTGGCAAAAAGCCTACCAAAGCAGATTTCGCTCTCGACTTCAGAGCTATACATACACTATGCATAAAAATACTTATACATACTTCATATAAATGAATACGTATACATACAATGTCTGTAAATTTACATACATGCACTTAAACTACAATAAACAAAACTATCATGCAAAACTACACTTACATAATGTACGTAAAAATCAACTGTCTTGAAATATATTCAAGGCATCCTGGGCCCCTCCAAAAAGAAAAAGGGGGGTCTCCCTATCAGTGCTACTATTTAGCATCAATGATTAAATATACCTACGATTCTTCAGCGCTTTGGGCAGTTTGACGTTGTGATCTCTCATAATTTGATGATTTCTCTTTGTATGCTTCTGACAACAGATATTCCCATGAGAGCTTTTCAGACCAAGTTCTCTGAATAAGAATTTTTCCTCTTCTTAGTAAGGGTGATATTAGAACTAAGGAGTCCAAAAATATACCCACCAGTGACAGAAGTTTATGCTTGGTCAACACATCTTCTCTAGCCTTCAGACCTTTCAAAGACAACTTATCTGTATTAACATTCCAGATTAAACTAATGATTGTTTCTTTAGGAGATCTAGATTTTTCAGAAAGGCACTGATCCAGTACCCATTGAAGTCTTGACGTGGAGGTTTTGGACCTCCACTTGAACTCACACTTTGTAAGATGACTGGGTTATCTCACCGCTTGTCACCACTGACGTGGAGGTTTTATTATTATCTCACCGAGCGTCACCACTGACGTAGTGGTTTTGTTTATCCCATCTAATGACACCACTGCCGTAGGGCTTTTCCTCCTACGTACATTTACTTATAATTATTAGTACCTGACGGGTACAAGGTAGCGTGGTTACAAGGTAAGAATGGACACGCAGTGAATCCTTTACTTATATTTATTCTAGAGTACAACACATCCGACGCCTCAATGCCCCAATGCCCCCACCCTATGACTATCACAATCTATGATCTATTCGTGCCCCTGGCAAGGTTCTAACTAACTGTCCCTGCCCTGGGTGGCTCTTTAAATACCCCCAGGGGCAGGGCGTGGCTTAACATCCAATTCTCCAATGAAATCAGTCAGATCTAGTCCAGCTAATCAGCGCCAGGTTCAAAGTGGAATCCCTCCTACTTCCGGGGAGGAGTTATTGGGCATCTCTGCAGGGTATGTACCTGCGTACGAAACACTTGCTTATATTTCTTGCGGTTTAGGAAATGGCTAACTTCCTGGCCTTTCTTGCCCTTCTCGATGCCAGGTCCTAAGTCTCACGGTTCCGGTCATATATTTCCTTGGCACTTTCTACAAACATTGTAATAAAATATCCGTGCCCTCGACCAACCGTTTCCGCTCAAGATCTGTTACAAGTTTCAGATTCTGGCTTCAGCATGGCGGAAGTCATACGACATCCCTCCCAACCAAAACTGAAATATCTCTTATTTCAGTCGAAGCATGGGCTAATTTTCCGGGAGCTCTTGGACATATCCTAGCTGACATTAGTTTACAATAGAAATGGGGCCGAATTATTTAAGCTATTTTCTAAGAATTCCTATACAAATTACACAAACATAACATATAGAGAGTACCTTTACAGACAACTAGAGCATGCAGGGTCTATGTCCTTGTTGGAAATCTGAAATACAAACATATTCTTATATTTAAACAACATAATTCCAGTGTGAAACTAATATTAAACATTAATTAAGATCAAAAGGTCAGTTTAAATCAAAACATTAATTCATCTACTTCTCTCGTTTCTTTAAAAGACAAAATTGAGTTAATTACAGTAGGATTATGACTCATTTAGAACATTAGCAAACAATTGAGTAGAGTATTAGCATGTATAAACAGGTAAAATGCAATAGACTATAACATCAACAGTAATTTCTATAAGAGACCTTACCTTCAGAAATTCTATTCCTGTCATTATTAGGGGCATTGATTTGTCTTAAAATTAAGCCTTAAAAACTACTCCTGAAACAAAACATGTTTTACTTTCATATTATATTACTATTCAAAGACCAATGGATAGGACGACTTTTACTTTCTCTGTCTAGGACGACTTTCGTTCTCTCTGTCTAGGACGACTTTTACTTTCTCTGTCTAGGATGACTTTTAATTTCTCTGTCTAGGACGACTTTTACTTTCTCTGTCCAGGACGACTTTCGTTTTCTCTGTCTAGGACGACTTTTACTTTCTCTGTCTAGGACGACTTTTACTTTCCTCTGTCTAGGACGACTTTCGTTCTCTCTGTCTAGGACGACTTTCGTTTTTCTCTGTCTAGGACGACTTTTACTTTCTCTGTCTAGGACGACTTTTAATTTCTCTGTCCAGGACGACTTTCGTTTTCTCTGTCCCTTGCTCATGAATTCTTGCTAGGTGCGATTCCTCGGTTTCCCTCGGGGATTCTTTCGCTTTCACTCCCCCGCCGTCCTCGCTGCAGGCCCAGGTTTGTTGCCATATCTCCGTTACTCGGTTAGGCAAAACAAAAAGGACAAGGACTGGGCCCCATCCCGCGAATCCTTCCAGCCCGGCTTCCTCGTCCCGCCCTCGGCCGATCTTGACTAAGACCACCACGCAGGAGACCTGCAACGTCACAGCGTTTCTCTTCCTTTACGGCCCTCGCACGTACCTTCGAAGTAGATCGCGGGATGAAAGTTTGAACCTATGTCACTACTACAGTTGTAAGAAAGGTTCCCTATGACTTCAGGGTACCGACAATGGCCATACGTTGGTAATCGAGGCTATACTTTGCCTCCCCTGCAACTGCAAGTGATTGCAATCTCTATTCAATGGGCACTAGGGACTTGTCTGACGGACAAAATCTAAAGACTTTAGAACTTGCAGGTCGGGGCTGCCTAGGAATAGGGTGGTAATGGAAGGTATGTGTCTACACAACTAGATTATTATTCCAAGATACTTAGGACTTAGCAACTGCTACATAGCATTACTCTACTATAATTGTCAAAAAGAACAATCATTAAATGCTGAGAAAAGCCACTAAAGAAACATTCTTATTAGCGGTGGCTACAGTAACATCAAGTATGAATTCAGATAAAAGATACAAATCATCAAGTTACTGCTGATTTCCTTTCAAAAATAATAATTAGCAACAGGCCATTGAGAGATAGCAACGATATCAGTCAACATAATAACATTACTAATAATCATGATCTAAAAATAAGAATAATAAACAATAAAAATAAATATACTAAACCAAAAATATCAATATATATACAATGGAGACTGATATTTAGAAGTAAGAACAGAGTTCTATACTTATATTTCATAGTGATGCTTATTCTAACACAGTCTCCTTTAATATTCAAATTCCTGCTGTCATAATCAATGTATATATATATAGCATAAGTGGCAACTTGCTGGCTCCACAATTTGTCAATGGGAGTTCTATCTATCCTCTAAACAGTTGCGACATGTGGCAAAAATATTTATGCAAATGGCGGTACTACCGATGTCTTATCAGTATTTATGCAATAACAGCATGCAACAATCTATTGACTGCAATGAAATGTAGGCACAATTATCGCCTAGCTTCGCAGAAAAAAACACACAAAAAAACTCAAAGACAGCAACGTTCTTTTGGCATTGAACGGAGCCTCTGTCAGGCTCAGCGTCGAGTGAAAGGTAGGAGAGAGAGAGAGAGAGAGAGAGAGAGAGAGAGGGAGAGAGAGAGAGAGACTGGGCGACCTTGAAATACGTCATGGCCTCCAGTCTGTGTCAGCTGGGACGGGCCTCTTCCTTTTAACTGGTACTGAAAATAAAAAAGTGTCGCAGAGTATCTCTAATAATAAAATAAATAAACAAATGAACGTGAACAAACGTTAGCAATGACTATCGATAGAGTCTTACGTTTATTGTCAGCGGCTATTCTCATTCCCTCATTAACAAAAACAAAAGCAAAAAGAACTTAGTGTACAACTGCAGAACTGTCGAAGCATAAATCCATTCCTCTCTGTTTAATCTTGATAAGGACATTACTGTAACAGCATACACATCCTTGTCTATAATGACAATCTCTCTCTTTTCATGCTATAAATCAGAGGGTTAAGTCGAAGCACACACACTGATGAAATTAAAGCAAAAAACTAAAATCATATGTGACAGTATCCCTACTACTATCAACAAAAGTACAAATATCCTTTTCTTAACAACTTCTTAAAAAGGACTTAAGTGTCATTAATTTTAACTTTAAAACTCAGCAAATAATCTCTAATAATCTCAATTATCTTTAATTAGCCCGATTGTAATCTAAAATTCATGAAAATGCTAGGGATTAACCATGGTTATCTCTAGATAATCTTTTCAGAATCCTTTAAGTAAGATTTTAAAGATTTCTTCAATACAAAAAGAACTATAACAAAAACGGGTATCTAAGAATATAAAAAGTCTATCTCTGTGTATGCAATAATAAAAACAAAAAGTATATTTCATTATCAACAGTAAGGAATGCATTTTGCTTAAACTTCAAAATCTCGTACGGAGTTGTACATAAACAATTCAAACATAAAATATATATTTTCTTTTACTATCTCGAATTTGACTTATATCTGCTCTCTCAAATACGGGATACAGCTGTGTAACATTCTTGTTGTCATTTCGTGTCAGCTCTCACTCTATGACCAAGCCGAAATAATTTTGATAAAACATTATCATGGCTAAAACTCGCAAAGTTTTACTTTATCAATCTAACATATCTCTTCAGACAAATAATGTATATACTGCAGCTAGCAAAGAAAATAAAGAAACATTCATAGATTCACGTCCTTTATCACGTAACATCTATCTTGGAATCTCTCGGAAATCGAATAATAATCTCAACGGCGGAGTAGGGGACAAAACAAAAATAAAACAAACTCGGCATTTCAACCATATCTGGGCAGGTGGAGAATTACCTTCTCATCCATATCCCTCACTAGATATTGCAACAGCGCATCACCTCCCATAAATACACTCTGATATGGCATGCAGAAGGACCTGGCGGAGCAGGGGAACGATCCTCGCAGACTCCCCAATCATGCTTCCTAACGGTGCTTTCCGCGATTTCACCCCCTAGAGCAACCCCCCCATTATACCCCTATTACACTCATTATACTCATTCGCTCACATGCGCTCACATTCAAACTTGCATTCCCTTTCTCTCTGTCTATGGAAAATTTCCCATCCCTTACCCCGATAAAAGAGAGTAAAGGTGAAATCTCGGTTGGGGCCGCACGGTCACAGACTGCCTCACCAGTCCTAGGTCCCATTCTAACGAACAAACAAACATTCTACTCCCTTGAAGCTACGTTTGGGTGACACTGAAAAACCTTCCCTATTCTAGGACAGCACAACTACTCTACTTTACTCTTACTTTCACCTGCATAGCGTGAAATTAAAAAAACTCATCTCTAACTAATATCACGAAATTTCTTATTCTTCAAAAAAACATGCCACACACGTATCGTAAGACTAATTCCTTCATCATAACAACACAAAAAGAACGATCTGTCGTTTATGTCCTTCCCTCGCTAAAACATTACTCCCGCGGATAAAAACAAACAAAAAAAGAAAAAAAACTTAAAAACAGGCGCAATCGTAACACTCGATTTCTTACGCTTTAAGAAATTAATATAACAATGATTTTACACGTACTTTAAAATATCAAGGATCAGTACAATTACTACAGATTTATAATAACGAGGTTGGGAGATCGAATGGTCACTTCCCGCATTCTTTTCTCGAAAACCACACGTGTTCTAAGTAAAACCTTAAAAGCAGATTCAAGTATATTACTCACTGTAATTCTTACACTTAAGAAATTAATATACTGTAACAGTGATTTCACGTGCATTAAATTTTTTCAATTAAAAATCGATACATTCGCGTTTTTAAAATTCAATCTAAGCATTAATACAAATAAATGGAACGCACTTCCAACGCAAATTCTTTATATTACTCAAATTATAACAAAAACGGAGTTTATTACTGCTTATAGCTATTAGTACAAATTATCCATGTTAGTAATGGGTACAGAAATTCTACTTTTATCAACTTATTAAGCGCCACACCCCTCATAAGCGGGTTGGCTGAGTCAAAGCATAACTACAAGATAAAATGGCGGCGTCCACCGACCTCAATTTCTTTTACTAATTGTCCCATTACTCACTGGATACAGATCACAAGTACTTAGCTATTTTAAGGAGGTGGTTCTGAAGAACTTCATGGCAGAAGGCAAGGAAGGAGCGGGTTTTCCTTCTTCTTTTCGAGTAAAATCGTCGAATCGCCGTCTTCTTGGTCGGATCCGGCAACTTACACCTCTTGTAATGGGCATTTTCACTCAATGCTCCGGTCACACTTCGGCTTACTAAGAAATATCTTAGAAATAGTTCCTTCAAAGTTTTATAATATTCTCTATTTGAGCACTCGTCACTTCTCATCCGCAGACCCAAGTATTTCAGGGAGTCGGTCGCGGGAATTATGGACGGACATTCACGGTCTTTTATATTTGCGCCGTCGAGGTATAAAAGTGAATTCTTGACTCGAGGCGTCTTTACAACCAGGGCACAGGGTGGGGGCTGGGCCTGCTGCGTTCCCTGTGTCACCACGGGGTTCGGAGCGGCCGGCTGTTCGTCGATGTTTGAGGCGTCGGTTTCACTGTCGGCGTCGGCCAAGTTCCTTCTCGACGGAGCGGCGTCGGCGCGTGCTTGTAGGCGCCGCACTTGCTCCTCCAGTTCGAGAATTCTCCGGTGTTTGGCCTCGTCACTCATTTCTTGAATTGGGAGATGTTGGATTTCTGCTTTTGCCATTCTTATTTTCTTTTCTTTGCACTGGTTTCTTCTGATATGAGAGTCTCTTTGTATGTATTCCAGGCGTGATGATCGTACCGCACTGCCACCACTGACGTGGAGGTTTTGGACCTCCACTTGAACTCACACTTTGTAAGATGACTGGGTTATCTCACCGCTTGTCACCACTGACGTGGAGGTTTTATTATTATCTCACCGAGCGTCACCACTGACGTAGTGGTTTTGTTTATCCCATCTAATGACACCACTGCCGTAGGGCTTTTCCTCCTACGTACATTTACTTTAATTATTATGGTAGCGTGGTTTATTAGGTTATAAATATTGGTACCTGATGGGTACAAGGTAACGTGGTTAAAAGGTAAGAATGGACACGCAGTGAATCCTTTACTTATATTTATTCTAGAGTACAACACATCCGACGCCTCAATGCCCCAATGCCCCCACCCTATGACTATCACAATCTATGATCTATTCGTGCCCCTGGCAAGGTTCTAACTAACTGTCCCTGCCCTGGGTGGCTCTTTAAATACCCCCAGGGGCAGGGCGTGGCTTAACATCCAATTCTCCAATGAAATCAGTCAGATCTAGTCCAGCTAATCAGCGCCAGGTTCAAAGTGGAATCCCGCCTACTTCCGGGGAGGAGTTATTGGGCATCTCTGCAGGGTATGTACCTGCGTACGAAACACTTGCTTATATTTCTTGCGGTTTAGGAAATGGCTAACTTCCTGGCCTTTCTTGCCCTTCTCGATGCCAGGTCCTAAGTCTCACGGTTCCGGTCATATATTTCCTTGGCACTTTCTACAAACATTGTAATAAAATATCCGTGCCCTCGACCAACCGTTTCCGCTCAAGATCTGTTACAAGTTTCAGATTCTGGCTTCAGCATGGCGGAAGTCATACGACAGTCTTGCATTGTTGGAATTCCATGCTTGCAGTGAAATTTCGGCCTTTGCCCACTCTACATCTGCAGTATTGTATACATCAAACTGTTTCTCTTCACTGGTACAAGCATCCAACATATAACCTACAAGAAAATTCCCCAGTATCTCCTCCAACTGTTTTACTAGAGACTTCATTTGTCCAAAGGCGCTATGAAAATTGTGTGGGAGAGGAGTGTGGACAGGCTTCCAAGGAGTAGAATCTGTAAAACTTCTAAGTGTAGTTTTATCCTCGTAATGCACTTCTTGTTTATTTACTCCAATACTCTCTGGCTCCCACAACTTACTAACAGGCTCTATGGCCTCTTCAATCAACTTATTTACAGGCACTATGGCCTCTTCAATCAACAAATTATTAATTGGCTCTATGGCCTCTTCAATCAACCCTTGAGTAGAAGCAGGCAAAAACTGTGTTCCTACTCGCATAACAATTTGACTTTGCACATTACTGGGTTCATGTTTAGTATCACAAGGAATATTGCCATACAACATGACACCACCCGGTGTTTCCATCAAACTATAGACATCCCACTTGTTAATACCACTAACAAACAGACTAAAATGTAAGGCACTAATAACAATGCTAATGTTCTCAAGTACATCACTATCAATATCTTGCCAATGTTGTCAAGTACATCACTATCAATATCTTCATTGGCCAACTTGTGACCATGAGACTTTAACACATTTCCAGCCTTTGCTAGTCCTGGAGTGAGGTTGCTAATCACCATATCATCAACTACGAGTAATTTAACTCTGGCTCTTCTTTTCACCAGTTTAATTACTACATTTACAACAGGAAAAATACCTTTCTTTGTCTCAGAACGAAATGCATCAATACCAAGAGACATTTCATCTACTGGGCTTAATTTAAGCCTTTCAGCTAATTCCCTAGTTATAAAGGAACACTGGGAACCTGTATCAATGAATAACCTAGTGTTTACCCAAAAATTTTCCTTTGAGCTGCTTATTTTTCCACTGGCAGTAGGCAGAGCACATGAAGGTAAACTCGGCTTCACCATTTGCCTTTGTACTGCATTCATAATTATCACACCAACATGTTTCTTGCCCTTTTCTGAGTCAGAATGTTCTTGCTCATTGCTTGACTCATCTATATTTGAACCACTTCCTGACTGCTCATTCAGAAATGTAGGTTCTTCAAACCTTGTACGAAATTTGGACTCTTGTTTGTAACACAAGGCTGCATGATGACCATTTTTCTTACACTTCTTACAGTTTAACTGGGTGTAGCAATTATTTGCATAATGCCCTGACATAGTACATCTCAGACATTTGTTACTCTCTCTTAATTTGTCTTTGCGTTCATGTATGCTTACTACTTTTTTACACTGTTCAGACTTATGACTTTGCCAACCACAGAATACACATTCTGATTTACTATTTACTACCTTTGCAGTAGCACCATAATTACCTACACTCTATTTAAAGGACTGGTTCTCATCTCTCTGTGGGCCTTGGATCTCTCCTTTTGTGTAATCTTTAGTGTTGTTGCCTTCTATATGATATACATATTTTCCCAGTTCCTTCAAGAGGGATTCAAATGTAGGATATTTTGTGTCTATTTTCATGCTAATCCAGTTCTCTACATCTTCTGGTAATTTCATTATCACAAGTTCTGAAAACACCCAGTCAGTGTTCTCCATGTCTTTATAATTTTTCAGACTTCTAGTAATGGCTTCTACTTCTTGCTTGAATTTAAAAAGTGATGAATAATTAGAAGAGGGAGTTGGTATTTTTACCAATTTTCTCATTAATTTTCGTCCAATCATGTCCTTGCTGGCATAAACAGCTTGTAGCTTTTGAATGCATTCATCATAACTCTCACTAGCAACAGGATATTCCTTTATGGTGTCTTTGGCATCTCCTTTAAGGGCATTTCTCAAGATGGTAAACTTTGTCATTGTTGGCATAGAAGTACTATGTACTAAACTATCGAACGTATCCCAAAACTCGTTCCATTCATTATAGTTTCCAGAGAACTGTGGTATTTTTACTTCAGGAAATTTAGGCGTGGGTTGTCCACTGGGAGGGCTTGAACTCTCGGAACTAGGAGCTCTGGTTCTCTTCTTAGTTCCTAACTTACGAATCTGTTCTAGGACAGCTAAGCTAATATAATTTACTGTTTCAGCTAGATTGTCATTTTCTGTATCCTCCTCTTCAGAATCCCTTTTAAGGGGCTTATCCTCGATATATTCTTCATATTTCCTATCATATCTTCCGAATCTTTCTGTTAGCGTATGATGACATCTTTCTAAATAAGTAACAACAAGTGTCTCATCATCTTTGGCAAGTTCTGTTTGACACTGAACACAATCACGTTGAATCAATTCCCAAAGACGTTGTAATGCCTCAGGTTTAACTGACATATTGAGAAAGCAAATGGAACATAAGAGAACAACAAACAAATAGTTGATGCAATTTTATCATCAATGAATCCACGATCTTGTTTATGCATCCACAATGTGACAAACATTCACTCTGTAAAGAGTATCATAAGACAATCTTCCAAAATTTCAAGATAATAACATACAATTATTCAATTTTGTCAATTATGACGCCAATCCTCAAAGAGTAAAACACACTATTCATCGACTAAATGACACTGTTAAGTCAGTAACAGTAAATGGAAAGTGTAACGTAAACCACACTGTTCCTCGAATAAACGACACTGTGCACCTAGCAGTAGGTGGGTCACTACCTTCTGTTTATTGACGTAAACAGAGAAATCAATACGACATTCTAGACATCGTTAAATGGGGAGTATGTAAACACACAAATCCCTAAAAACCACTGTTCACCCAGCCGAAATTGGGTACTAATTTCCAATTTACTTAATGGACGCTCAACTATGAAAGTATATTTCGTTTCCACAGAGAGAGCTGCATCCTCGTGCTCACCGCCACCATGCACATCCCAGTGTATGAATGTTGCCTACCGCATAATAGAGTGCATTAATTTGTTTACTGTACAGTAAATCTGTATAGATTTTATACTATACACTATTTGCATGTTAATATAAATGACTACAGGTCTTTCTGCTTTGTGATGTACTTATAAGATATGTTTTGCTTATATCGTTGGTATAGTGTGTCTATGTACAATTGTGAAATGTATCTATGCCCATTATCATTGTTTCTTACGGAAAATGACTCGTTACATTATGCAGTTATTACAATACTTTCTTAACGTTATTACAGTAACTAGGTATATATATATATATATATATATATATATATATATATATATATATATATATATATATATATATATATATATATATATATATATATATATATATATATATATACACCTAGTTCTCAGAATAACGCCTAGATAGGTTCTCAGAAGTGTCGGGTAAATGGAAAATCGTGTGAAAAAAAAGTTATTTTCCATAGGAAACAATGATAAAGGGCATAGATACGTTTCAAACCTCACATAGACACACCATGATAAAGATATAAGATAAGTAAAAAACATATTTTATTACTACATAGCAAAGCAGAAAGCCCTGTATCTATTTTTAAGAGTATACAAAAGATATTCATATTCACTTTACAGCTAGAAATTAACATACATTACTATACTTTACTCTATTATACAGTGGGCAACAGTTATACAGTACACTGGGACATGCATGGTGGCAGTGAGCAAGTAACTTATGTGGTAGAAGAGGAGGAGGATGCAGGAGAACGAACCTCTATCTGCAAATGTATACAAAGATAAAATAAGAATTATAAATAACCAAAGCAAGACTAAAAAACGAAAAAAAAATTAATTATGCAGTGCCTAGATCTACCATATGACAGATTAAAAAAACTTAATCTACATTCTCTAGAGAGGCACAGAGTTAGGGGGGATATGATTGAGGTGTAGAAATGGTTTAAAGGGATTAACAAGGGTGATATTAATAAAGTTTTAAACATTCATAATCAAACCAGAACTCGTAATGGGTAATGGATTTAATCTTGATAAATTTAGGTTCAGAAGGGAAATTGGTGAAAATTGGCTTGGTAATTCCATAGAGTATTTCTAGTAGGATAATAAATGCCAATACCTTAGACACCTTCAAATGTAGATTAGATAGACATGTGATTACCTAATTGTGATTACCTATTGTGTTTACGGGAAAGAGCCCAAAGCTCGTATCTTCCCGTCTCCTGATCGGTTCCATTTTTAGACTTAGTGATACTTATCGTACCTGTCCTTAAAACTATGGATTGAGATAGCATTAACTACCTCCTCGCTTAGCGAATTCCAATTATCAACTACTCTTACACTGAAAAAGTATTTCCTTACATCCTGCAAACAAGTTTTCTTACGAAGCTTCAAACTATGACCTCTAGTTCTAGAGCCAGCCATATCGAAATATCGATCCCTATCCACTCTATCATAACCATGAAGGAATTTAAAGACTGTCACCATATCCCCCCTTACTCTTCTAGCTTCGAGTGATGGCAAGTCTAATTCCCTCAGCCTCTCATCATAACCGAGATTGCATATTTCTGGCACCAGTTTCGTGGCATGTCTTTGAACTTTTTCAAGCTTAGCTATGTGCTTTTTCAAGTGCGGATTCCAAAAGGGGGCTGCATATTCGAGTTTTGGCCTCACATAGGTTACATAAGTATTTCTGAACATTTCCTTGTCCATGTGCCTGAAGGCTACCCTTACATTTGATAAGAATGCATATGCTGCCCTTACTACGCCATTTATATGTATTTCTGGAGACAAATCTGCCAGTATGTTTACTCCTAGATCTCTCTCATTTTCTGTCTCTTGAAGTTGTACTCCAGCCACCGAGTAGTCAAGCTTGGGCCTTCTTGCACTTGTACCCATTCTCATTACCTTACATTTTGAGGTATTGAATTTCATTAGCCACTTTTCTGAGGTAGGGTGGGTGTATATATAATGTATACTGATAATGATCTTTTCTTATCGTAATCCTCTTTGTACTGGTGGAAAAAGCCTCTGCGGGCGCTTATTTACTATATTATTTTATTTTATTTTTTTTTAATATAGTAAATAAGCGCCCGAGGATGCTTCTTCCACCAGTACAAAGAGGATTACGATAAGAAAAGATCATCATCATTTTACATTATATATACACCCACCCTATTGGGTAGAATAGAATGTTGGAGAGAGAGAGAGAGATTATTTTATTTATTTTATTAATTTATTGCGCCAAGGCGTCAGACATTACATGAGTTCATACAAATAATGCTTCAAATGGATATAAAACCAAGAATTGAACATGGTTTACAGGGAGGTGTACATATTGATAAAACATTGCTGCATACTAACATACAACTCACAGAATGGCAGCACAGAGAGAGAGAGAGAGAGAGAGAGAGAGAGAGAGAGAGAGAGAGAGAGAGAGAGAGAGAGAGAGAGAGAGAGAGAGAGAGAGAGAGAGATCTTTAATTAACTCTTGTTCATTCAACCCAAACTACATTATTTATTGTAAAAATAATGGTTAATTACAAATTCGTAATAATAATAATAATAATAATAATAATAATAATAATTATAATAATAATAATAATAATAATAATAATAATAATAATAATAATAATCTCCACAATCATCATCAAGGAAAATTATTGTTAAAAATAATAATAATAATAATAATAATAATAATAATAATAATAATAATAATAATAATAATAATGATTGATTGATTGATTCGGTTTTACGTCTCGAACTCCCTTTTTCATAGAAGTAAGGGCTAGGACGGATGCCTTCTTGCGAAGGACTTGTTTTGGCATGTGTAATCGTTTCCCTGAGTGTATGCCCTTACTAACCTCAGTCCGTGACGGGGTGCAAACCCTCGACCTACCGAGACAGAGTCGCGGACGTAACCATTTAGCCACGGAATAATAATAATAATAATGATAATAATAATAATATCTAAGGAGAATTTTTGGAATAGACATCATGAGAGTAATGCAGAGGTATATTAAAACCCAGCAGAGAGCTGGATATTCATTACACATCTTTTATAATCCCTTCACATCTGACAGGTCATTACACTCTCCATCTGTTTCTCTTTACAGCCTGATAAAGGCTGTTTTATTTTATCATTTTTAGGTCCATCCTGGTGTCATAATAAAAACAAAAAATATTTTTTTTGGGGGGGGGGGGGGGCATTATTCGCGAAATTCGAGTTTTTTACTATTATTTTTTGGGGGCATTATTTCAATTTCGCGGATAAAAAATTCGCTTATAAAAGGAACAAGGTGTATATATATATATATATATATATATATATATATATATATATATATATATATATATATATATATATATATATATATATATATATATATATATATATATATATATATATATATATATATATATACACACCTTGTTCCTTTTATGCCCAATTTTTTTATCCGCGAAATTACAATAACGCCCCCCAAAAAATAATAGTATAAAATTCGAATTTCGCGAATAATGCCCCCCCCTAAAAAAAAAAAAAAAAAAAAAAAAAAAAAAAAAATATATATATATATATATATATAATATATATATATATATATATATATATATATATATATATATATATATATATATATATATATATATATATATATATATATATTCAGTTATAGTAAATAAGCACCCGCGGAGGTTTCTTCCACCAGTACAAAGAGGATTGCGATAAGAAGAGATCATCATTATACATTATATATACACCCACCCTACCTCTGTCATATGTCTATCTAATCTACATTTGAAGGTGTCTAACGTATTGGCATTTATTATCCTACTAGGAATACCCTACGGTATTACCGAGCCAATTATCACCAATTTCCCTTTTGAACCTAAATTTATCAAGATTAAATCCATTACCCATTACGAGTTCTGGTTTGATTATGAATGTTTAAAACTTTATTAATATCACCCTTGTTAATCCCTTTAAACCATTTATACACCTCAATCATATCCCCCCTAACTCTGTGCCTCTCCAGAGAATGTAGATTAAGTTTTTTTAACTGTCATATGGTGGATTTAGGCATTGCATAATTAATTTTTGTTCTTGTTTTTTAGTCTTGTTTTGGTTATTTATAATTATTATTTTATCTTTGTATACATTTTCAGATAGAGGTTCGTTCTCCTGGATCCTCCTCCTCTTCTACCACATAAGTTACTTGCTCACTGCCACCATGCATGTCCCAGTGTACTGTATAACTGTTGCCCACTGGATAATTGAGTAAAGTTCAGTAATGTATGTTAATTTCTAGCTGTAAAGTGAATATGAATATCTTTTGTATACTCTTAAAAATAAATACATGGCTTTCTGCTTTGCTATGTAGTAATAAAATATGTTTTTTTACTTATCTTATATCTTTGGCATGGTGTGTCTATGTAAGGTTTGGATTGTATCTATGCCCTTTATCATTGTTTCCTATGGAAAATAACTCATTTTTTCACTCGATTTTCCATTTACCCGACACTTCTGAGAACCTATCTAGGCGTTATTCTGAGAACTAGGTGTATATTGTTTATACACAGGGAGTTCTCATATAACGTTGTTTTGATGTACGTCGTTTAGATTTTAAGACAAAGGCTTAAAAAAAAAAAAAAAAAATTCATCCATTTATTTTTAATTTTTATATATTCATAAATTTATTTTTGTCTAGTTTCCCTTACCCTTTCTTCCTGGTGGTACTCTAGAGGTTAAAGTTTGACCAGTTAAAATAGCCAACGCTCATTTCACAGATGATAAAGAGTTATGTACATGTATAAATGAATATTTCTTATCTGTATTTACCAATGAACACTTGGAATATATTCCAGAGGTAGAATACATATACACAGACCGTCCTGATAACATACTTAGTACAATAAATATTTTTAGGGAGGATGTAATAAAAGAAATAGATATATTAAAGGCTCATAAATCTCCGGGACCTGATGAAATTTATGCTAGAGTATTAAAGAAGTGCAAGGCAGAGCTTATTTGTCCACTAACTGCACTGTTCTATAATTTAATAAAATTAGGATTGGTACCCAAGGAGTGGAAATTGGCAGATAAGGCACCAATATTTAAAGAAGGAGAATGGGTTAAAAATAAAAACTATAGACCTGTAACTTTTCTTTTTAAATTTAATATAATATTTCAGTATAACCAACTGTATATAAATAAGTAAATAAATAAATAAATAAATAAAGCCATTAACTTGATAAAAAATGAGATGTTAGTGTAATATTTTTATGTTTATAAGTGTGTTTTATATCATATAGTTTTGTTTTCTATAGATTATGTATTGATTGTTCTTTTACCTTTCCAGACTCACCTGCCTGCCCCTGTCTGACATAGAAAGCATTCTCTTGATAAGCAAGTCTCTCCCTCCCTGTGTAAGCACACCACATGAGTACAGTATACTTTACAGGTACTATTTACAGTTTTGTACTATACAGTAACAGTACAGGTATTGAAGTGTAAGATAGTACAGATATTTTTATGTATGTGTTGTTTTATTATGCTGTACAGTACATGTATACTGAACAGTACCAGTATATTATGTTCATTTTGAAGTTTAGGAATAGTATTAAGATTATTTTAGCAATTTTTTTAAGACCCATTTGGAACATAGGGTCCCCTTAAAAAAAAAAAAAAAATTACTTTATCCTTAAGGGGACCCAGGTTCGAATATAAGTGAGTTCTGACTTGTGTTGATTTTCGAATTAAATCGCCTGTCAGGAACGGAACCCTGACATTATATGAGGATTCCCTTTACATATATATATATATATATATATATATATATATATATATATATATATATATATATATATATATATATATATATATATATATATATATATATATATATATATATATATATATATATATATATATTATATATTGCATTCGAGATTAATTTCTATCATAATAAATAGGACCATTGGGCTTCTAGTCTTACAGGGTTATGAGTTTCTAAAGAAAATCATCTCTTATAGGAAAATCTTGGTAGAAACACATATTAGATGCCACCTTCCGACTCCATCACTCCCTGTAGTAGCAAAGGGCATCATGTATAAAAAGGATATTAGAAAAAATGAATAAATCCAAGTCAGTTTACATAAGTGTTTGGAGGTACTATGTTGCGTGGAGGAGGAGCAGGGATTGGCAGCTTTTTTTTTTTCTTTCTGCCAAAAATAAAGAAGCCTTTTTGTCATAATGTTGTAGCATTATTGTGGCCACCTTGCTGTGTTCAGCAGAGCCTTTGAAATTCTTATTTATTTTCCAGAAGTACTCTGTATATAGGCAATCAGGTTGCATGAAATGTTTAATTTGTTCATGAGCAAATTTACTAGTTACAGTATTTCTTTCATATGACAGTACAAAGCAGTTGATTTTGTGGTGCCTGGGGTTGGGAAGCTAGAGATCTCATGGACGCCAACTGATGGAGGTGAACCTATCCGGGAAGTTATCCATGATTTTCAGGGAGCTGGATGTGCATTAGGGATGTTCAATACAGAAGAATCCATCCGGTTGGTCATCCTCTGTATTCATTACTATAAAATAATTGAATGTTTGTAATTATGTATTTATATATGCATGCACAAAAAAAAAAAAAAAAAAAAAAAAAAAAAAAAAATATATATATATATATATATATATATATATATATATATATATATATATATATATATATATATATATATATATATATATATATATATATATATATATATATATTTTAGTTTTACGGTTTGTTATGTTGCGGGGTATTCCCATTATCTTTGTAAATGTTCATGTCTACAAACATATTATTGGTGTTGACTATTCTCATTTTGTTTATTAGTTTTTGCAAAAAGTATCAAGTCTAGCTAAAATGACAACTGTTTTCTTTCTCCCTTTGATTTCATTAGGCTACCTTTAGAGGCAGTTCCATCATAGGAATAGAAAGCTTGTTCTTACATTATATAATTTATTAATATGGCCACTTTTGGAACAAGCTGTGATTTTTTTGGTCATCTACGCTTAGAAAAGACATACATTGATTTAAGAGAGTCTAAACTAGTCAAAAGTACCAATAGGATTAAATACTATCGAAAAAACATAGAGTAACCCCAAAGGTTAATGTACTTGCATTCAGGTCCCAGCACAATTGTGTGTAAGTGATATACCTGGAGTCAGCCCATTGCTCCAACAATCAAGTTTTTAACAGTCTACCTTGAAACTTTTTAAACTGCAAGATCAGACCTACAGCTCTCACTTGGGAATACTTAACAACTATGCATTTCCAGGCTTAGCAATGTGGGGGGGGGGTTCCAGACCTTTACTTGTATCCCACTTTTGTTGGCGGGGTTAGTGAGAATATGGAGGAGTCTATGCTATTTACGTTTGTGTAGGTACAATGTACCACCGAGTCATGCCCAAGTGTGAAGTTTGTGATCTGCGTTGAGTTTTTACATTTTTATTGGTAACTGAAACTATCTCTGGCATTAATTTTATATTTATGTATATCTTTATATTTTAGTGTCAATATTCATCAAATTATGGTGTTCATTGCTCCATTATCGTGTATGTTTGAAATAGATGAATTAATTCCTTTGAGATTACACCAAACTAGTCCCTTAGATTTTATAAGAATTTTTTATTTTTTGCATATAGGTGATTGTGACTCAACCAGAGAATGTGTCACTAAGAGGTTTTTTAATTGTGAATTGTTAAAATTGAAATTTTATTCATTTCAGAGCCTTTGCTCATGCTTCCATGGTCTATGCTTTAGATAGAAAGATGCCCTTGTATATGTCTACAAAAAACACTATTCTCAAGAAATATGATGGACTTTTTAAGGATGTCTTCCAAGATGTTTATGATTCGTAAGTGGTATCAAATGATATTACATTTGAGTACTTATCTTTACTATTGGGAGGAACCTGAGGTAAAAAGTCCTAAAGTACATATATATGCACCCAAATAAGAATCATAGGATTTGCTAAAATACTTCAATTCTTTGTCTTATAATGCGCAAGAGTGAGAGATTAACTTCATGTAAGAATCTTTTGTTTTTCTATACTTGGGCAGTATATTGCGAACATATTGGAAGCCCTGTTCCTGCTTCTATTTTTGCAATACCTTGATATAAGAACAATTATGAATGTATTTATGGCAGAAAGGGAGTTTGAAGACTAAGTAGCATCTAGAGATATGAATGAAGCAATATCCTCTTTCATTTACTGATGCCAGAGCTTTTTGACTAGAGTTATATATGTTGAATACTGTTACAGTATAATTTTATATTTAAAGATATAAACATTTATGTTCATACCAATCTTCTTAAAGTATATCTTGTATGGGCTTTAATTGTTTTGTGTTATGAATTGTTTGACTTGGCCATTCGCCTTATGAGCGAGGGATTGCGGCCTTTGTGTATAGGTAGATACTGTTAAATCTGATCAGAAGTGTGATTCTTATATCTTTACCAAATTTATATATTTCTGTAAAAATTTTTTTATACTTTTGTTTATATAGAGAGTACAAGAATAAATATGAAGCTGCTGGGATATGGTATGAACATCGTCTCATAGATGATATGGTTGCTCAAGCCATGAAAAGTGAAGGCGGCTTTGTCTGGGCTTGTAAAAATTATGATGGCGATGTTCAGTCGGATTCCGTCGCACAAGGATTTGGTAAGTTTGATATGAAGTAATACTGTTGTGAAAGGCAGATGTTTGGATGCCTATCCCCTCTATTAATGAGAGTATGTTACAAATTGGGCTGTGTAAAGAAGTCTGTCTCTTAACAAATAAAAGAAGAATGGAGAGTAGTAATTCGTGGGAACTGGGTGAATTTTCATTACCAGAAGGATGAGCCTTTCAACGCAGTCATGCATTTAGGTAAAAAATATAGCATTTTCAGTTGATATATCCTTCTTGGTTGATACTCGGTGCTCTCCTTCACTTGCTAATGCTGAGACATAATTTTTTTTTTTTTTTTATGATTGTGACACCAGAACGGGCAAAAAAAAAAAAAAAATGCCATCATCGGGCCAGGGCACAAAGAAAAAGAGATGGGATGTGTTGTGACTTGTCAAATGTGAAGGGATGATAATTGTGTAACGGATATCCAAGAATATTTTATGTTGATGTAGGCATAGAAACTGAACCAAAACTGAAGGAAGACTACTATCAATCTGTCCTGGACAGTCTGATTTAAGTCCAAAAGACCTTTCAGCTATAGTATCACAATGGCCATCTGGTGCCATGGGCCAGCCTACTACATGGTAAACTACTGGATTAGCTTATATTTCATGCTGTAGGTATTATGATAACAATGCAACATCATGTCACTGCGCTTAGGAGTAAACTGATATGACTACAAAGCAGAGTGCAGCATATATTAAATGAAGGTAGCTTTTATTGGCTCCTATGGAAATCGCAGGGATCAATCTGGAGCTTGATGTTTTTTTTTAATATATAGAATATAATAGATAATGGAGTTATTAAACACGATATCAAAACTTTTAGCTGACACAGAGTTGAGATTGAAAAACTGTTTGAAAAGGTAGAAGCAACCGGACAGACCTTTGTAAAGTATTAGTATCAACTCAGAAATTAGAGATGATATACAAAGACAATGTAATGTGTTGCATATTGGTGAACATTATATTAGTAATTTTGAATAGAGCCTGTACTGTAGCATAAGCGAATTAGGTGAGTCTAATAACTTCTAAATTTTAGTTAACTTGGTAAAGAATTTACCCAAGTAAACCGTATGCAAGATTTTTGTTTAGATAATTCACTCACGTTATCTCGGAAATAATAATGAAGATGAGCAAAGGATTTTCTCAGTGGAGAATACAATTGAAGTATGACCTCATCATGACAAAGTGTATTGAAAGTTTGGAAAAAGCTCAAAGGAGAGCTGTAAACCGAGACTGGATCTGCTTAATCTTCTACGTTTCAGTAACTTAGTGTGTTCTCTGTCACAAGAGAATATGGAAAGCAGCTCTTGTTAATGTGTGTTACTTATTTGATGTATTTATCTTTGATTCGCTTTCACCTCATAGAATGTGTGTATAAGGTATGCTTGTCCATAATGTAGTTTACTGATCTGAAGATTAAAGAAAAATGACAGTTGTATATAGTCAAAATTAAAAAGTTTAAGATTATCTTGTGAATATAAGCTAGTTATTTAGCATATCCTGCTGAATATCCCATCAAAATATTGTCAAATGAAAACAAATGCTATCCTTATAAGCTAGTTTACACCTTGCCTTGCAGGTTCCCTTGGCATGATGACATCCGTCCTGGTGTGCCCTGATGGCAAAACTTTGGAATCGGAAGCTGCTCATGGCACTGTGACTCGGCATTACCGCCAACACCAGATGGGGAAGGAAACATCAACCAACCCAATAGGTATGTTTTAAATGATGGATGTATTAATACTAAATAATATAAAACTCCCTTTGTTGTAACTTTGTGTTTCTTCAATCCTGGAAGATAGCAAGACAGCTGCTGATGAAATTGTTGGCTTAAGTTTTATTTGCTAATCATACACAAAATGCAGTTTGGGGATTTTATTCCTATGCAATTTAATGACTATACAATTTTTATATGCAATATATCTGCCGAGACTAATAATTTGTTTGTGGGTATGGCAGATTTCATCTCTCTCTATATTACTTTTTAGCCTCAATATTTGCCTGGACTCGTGGTCTAGCCCATCGCGCAAAACTTGATAATAATGAGGCATTAGCAAGGTTCTCAAACACTTTGGAAAAGGTGTGTGTTGAGACTATTGAGTCTGGTTTCATGACCAAAGATTTGGCCATCTGCATCAAGGGCATGACCAAGTAAGTACCATTATTAAATAATGTTTATCTTGCAAATAGAGTTGTGTACAGTTTTAATTAGTACCTAATATGTTTTGCAGATCAAAATACAAATAGTCTTTTCCCCAGTAATAGGAGAAAACTAAAAGCACACTTGTCTTTAAGAAAATAGCAATTATGCTATTACTGTGTTATGGAGATAGGGGAGAAACTCTATATATCTTGCATGTTGTAGGGGGCCGATAAATCTTCTCCATGAAATATTTACTTCCCGGAAAGTAATAACAGAAGAGGCAAGGTTGGATAGTGTTTGTTGAAATTCTGTTCTGCTATCATGCATTTTGGTTAAAATTGTAGCCAATCTGCTGCTTTCAGTATAGTATGGTTTCTCTTGAATAAAAATAAATCAATTTATATTTTGGCTTTACTGAGAGCTTCAAAAGAGAGGTTAGTTGTACTGTTGAAAACATGTTGATATAGTACTAGTTATGAGATTAAGGCTTATAAAAAATATGTGTTTTTCTTTCAGTGTAAATCGAAGTGACTACCTCAACACTTTTGAGTTTATGGATAAACTTGCTGAAAACTTGCAGAAGAGTATGTCAGCCTGACTATCTCACCCCAGTTGCTCCTCTGCCAGACTGTAGCCTTATTGTCTTAGTATTAATCAAGTGATCAGAATACATTCTTAGATGAAATAGTGCTTACAAAGACCTGGGTAAAAGTCTAAACATTCCTTAAGAGTACAGGTTAAACAGTGTTGTATAAGATTTCTCTGATGTAATTTTTTTTTTCTATAGCAACATTTCTTTCTTCTATATAGTATGTATATTACTATTATGTAGCAAATAAATTTTCCTGTGTTTAGTTCGCATATCTTTATTGTGGGAAAAATATCTTTGATTGGGTTTGTGTAGGCAAATATGTAAATTTAGTAAATTTTTTATATTTTTTATACTACAGTATTGTGGTATTTCTTTTGTTTTTACATTTCAGCAAAATTTCCCTTTGACATAAAATTTCCTCCATGAATATTTTAATGAATAATCTTTACACATTTTTCAGAATTTTTGAAGGTATTTGATATAGAAAATATGTTACCATATTTTAGTTAATCAATATATTTTCTGTATAAAAAGACATGTGCAGTAATTAAACCGATTTTTTTTAGTAGTCAGTATAACAATATTTATTCAATTTTACCGTTATTTTGAGTACAATATGTTCTATTTTTTCATTAATATTGCACCGTACATTCCAGTAACAGTTTTAGTTTTGCACTAGATATGATATACAAATGTGATCATTGAGACTTTACTTGCTGAACATGTTTATTTCTATCATTATTATTTATTTAGTAATATTTAAATTTTTGAAGCACTTCGTAAGAGTACACATACTGGGACATTTCACTGCACCATATAGGTCAACGTGATGTCATAATTAAAGGCATTTACACTTTTGCTTGTTTCAAGCCATATCCACATCTTTTCAGTATTCATACAGTTATATATGTTATTAAACTTATTACATTATTATGAAAGCTTTCTGTTTCTATGTAATATAAATGTGCAGAAATCACCTATTTTCTTTGAATGTCTAAAAACTTACTTCACTATAGATTCAGGTGAAGAGATAAAGTATAGACAGTTTGTGCTTTATTAAGTTCACTATGGATTCAGGTGAAGAGATAAACTATAACATTTTGTGCTTTATCAGATTCACTATAAATCCAGGTGAAGAGATACCGTATATACAATTTCCTTTAGAAGAAGCTTCTCAGGTTGTACTTAAATAATTAACAGACCAAGAGAATGAAGTCCCACTGTGCCAAACTGGAGCACTTCAAAGTGGATAGGTACTTCAGAAAGAGGCTTATTTGTTTTCCCTTCTTTTTTAACACTTCATTAGAATGAAAATCCATTCAGCAAGATTAATATATGATGCAGTCCTTTAATATAGAAAGAAAGTGCTTAATAGGGTTTTAATATAATACTTGACAAATGATCAGGATAAGGACTCAATAACAAGGTGAAAAGATGTGTAGTGGATAGAAAAAATCCAATTGTGCGACAGCAATGACGCCCTAAATGGAATTTTGATTTTAAAAATATGCTATTTATATTATTATTTAGTAAACTAATGAGATTAAGGTAATATGTATTAATGATCGTGTTGTTTGGATAGCTTTTGTTATATATAGAGGATGTTTGCCATCAATGACAGCACCTCGGTCTCTTTGTGAGCAGGTTTTTTGCATTGTAGGCTTTTTTCTTAAATTACATATTTGAGGCTTATGTTTCCAATTCGGATTTCTTTTAAAATGTTTACATCTGCTACAGTGGTATTTATTAAAGAGCAATCTTATTTTCCATTATTATATTATGTTTCTAGGGATTTTTTACATAATGAATAAAGCTGTTAATTGTAACAACGCTGTCATTACTAGTAATAGGCAGTGGAACAATAATTTAGTTTTGTACCATTTTACAGTGTGTTAAAAAATATTGCCCAATTCTGGTGCATTTTTTTTCTTCCTTTAGTTGTGGACACCTTGCTAAGTCAAGTAACAGAAAGTAAATAAGAAAATTAATGGGATATTGCCTCAGTGTTGGATATCACTAAAAATAGAATTAATTTACTCGCACAACTTTCAGTTTAGGTTCTTGATGATCTTGCTCAAGTGCTAAATCTTTGAGAAGATGTTTACAGCCTGGATGAAAGACATTGTCCCGGGAACTACATTCAACTGCAAGTAGAAAAAACAGCTTGGATAAAAATTAATATTAGGAAAAGAGCAGCGGTCAGTGGTGTATATGTGGAGAGAGAGGGAGAGAATATATTATATGTTGAGTTTTCAGTATTTAGGCAGTGTATTTATTATATAGGCCGTTTTTCAGTATATAAAAACTTAACAGTAAATATGATGCTAACCATTTCATAGATACTTAGCTAATATTTTATATGGTAGGAAAAAGATATTCGTCATATTTATAAAATATTTCCTATTACTATGTCCTTTCATGCTCCAAGTTTTATACTTAAAAAGGTGGTTTAGATATGTGGATGCAGAAGATGATAAAATTATCCAAAGTAAATGTCACTAAAATTATACAATATCCTGAACTACATGGGTAGATAATATAGCAGAATATAATTGACAGTAGCTTTAAAAAGAGCAGATAGTTTTCAAAAGCTGGTCAATTGCTAATATAACAAGTAGTAATAGTCTAATAATATTAAATGGCAAACTGACCTGTAAATGGTATAAATATATATGGACTTAGCTTCAGAGGACTTTTAGAATGCTCACTTTCTTTGGAACTTGCTTCAGAATTTGAATAAAAAAAGTTAAAGGATGCAGGTTACTAGATGGAACCAGATGCTGGCAAAATACATAGTATAATAGTACATAAATGAGTATAATTTTTTACCAGGTAAGCATTGTCCTCTACACAACCTTACAGCTCTTGGCTTTGGCTTTTTGCACTCTTTAGGATCTAGGTAGAGTGCAGCTGCTTTGGGTGAGCCCGACTGAAGAAGTGGCAATGCACATGAGACTATGCGGTGTTGGACTCCTATGTCACAGTATTCAGAACACTCGCCCCAGACACCTGCTACCCACCTGAAGGAATGAGGCAACAGATTAAATTCATAAATAAATTATTTATCTATAACCCATTCCAAAGTGCAATATATTATATTTATACATAATGCCATTCTTTGCCAGTGAGTTGATTGCAGCCAAAAACAGAAAAAAGTAGTTGGGGAAAAGTTCCTGATTTGCATCCCTTTAAATGTACCCATTTCACTCATCAGTCATGTGATTGTATGTCATTAGAAGTGAATAAAACTCTCTCATCTTACTGTGAATAACCTTTACATGCAGATTTTTGAAAGACACTTCATCACCAGAGCTGTAAATTTGTCTCTTCACCTGTATGTAGAGCATAAGACTCGATACTGTTCAGCATTTGAGGAGCAACCATTCCCACACAGTCCAGCTTGGTCTTCATTTTTTGTGGATCTCTCCTAACCTGTATGACTAAGTTTTCCAGTAGCTTTGTCCATTCTCCTATTCTATAAATACACTATTACTTGACTATCATCTGCTTTTTATGTTCACTCCAATCTCCAGCAAAGCTTCTCAACTCATCACCTACTGCCTCTTGCCTTCCTTTTTTTCACAGTTGCTTGTTTGGAGAAAATACATCACTCTCATAATGCAGTGTGTTTGGCATCATTGTGCTTGCTCAACCTAGAGAGAGTATTAACTAAAGTATTCAATTGAAGATCTAGTTCACTTTTGAGATACTGTGCTTACCTAGGTTTTTGGCAGGGATATGCATTGCAGGTTTGGTTAGCAGGCAGCATACTGTTTGGCAAACCATCACATAGTTTGTTGGGCACTTCCTGGTGTAATGCATTACTTGCTACACAGACCTGTAATATTGTGGTAATGGCTACTAGTATAGCCACTCCAAACATTACCCAAAGTTTTTGCAAACTTTAGAAAACGTTTGGCACTACCTTGTAACACCCTATTTCTCCTGCAAAAAAGTACCATTGGAGCTAAGAGTTTTTTAACCATTTATTTAAATCCATTCTTGGTATTTTTCTAAAGATAGGTTTTTTGAAAACCCCGTGCATGCAAAAATGTAAATGAGAAACCATTTTATATAAATTTATTTTTATACAATGTTTTCTTTGTGATAGTACCATATATTATTGTAACAACATGACACTGAAATACAACTCTGGCTTTTTATGTAAATAACTGTTCCACTACTAGCTGCAAAGTGAAACTCTGAGTAAAGTTGGGACCCTTTATTGATCTGTCAATACTTTTCATATAACCTATGCCCAACCTCGATTATGTATTGTAGCTGTTTAATGAGCAGCAGATAAGAGGGGTAACTTTATGAACAAAGTATTTAACATTATTATGAGCTTTAAAAAACTGACAATAGTCTTGTAATAATATCTTAGTAATAGTACTTTGTGTGGAAGATTTATATAAGCTCATAGTACGTAAATAACCTGCTAGAGTCTGTAAATACACTTTTATATATATTTGCAGACGATGCAGACTGAAGAAATTATTAGATGAGAATAATGGTAGGGAACTTCAAGACCTAAATAGTTTGCATGATTGGTCGTAAAAGTGGTCAGTCACTTCAAAATATAAGTAATGAAAATGAGCAAGAGTGTAAGAAGATCCAAGTTTGAGTACTCATGAGCAGGTGCAGAATGATAAGACGAAAAAAAAAAAGATCTAGTGGTAAACGTACTGGCAGATTTGTCTCTGTAAAAGCATATAATTGGATTAGTAAAGGTAGCATATGCTTGCTTTTCAAATGTTAGGGTGGCCTTCAGGTACGTGCAGAGGGAAATGCTCAGAAATATTTACGTGACTTACGTGAGGCCAAAGTTTGAGAGAACTCTATTGGCATCTATACCTTTAAAAATAATATTTACAAATTGGAGAAGGTTCATAGACATGCTACGAAGAATGTACATAATTTCAGTAATGAGGAAACGGTGAAGGAGTTGAAACTACCTTCACTTGAGACTAGAAGGAAGAGGGAGGGACGTGTTAACGGTTTTTAAATTCCTTCCTGGATTTCACATCATAAGACAGGAAACAATATTTTTATTTTTTTATGAGTGTGACATTGGGACAGGCAAGAAAATTGCCCTCAACAGGCCATGGCACCAAGAAAAGATTGAGATGAAGAAATAATAGTTCCAAGGACAAGGCAGAAATAAGAGAATGATACACAATAGGAAATAGTCAGGATGAAAGAATAGTCAAAGTAATGAAGACCAAGAAATATGGCAGGATTAGACCCTGAGATGATGATGGATCCACGTTTTGAAGGAAGATTGGTCATAAGAATGAGGAGAGGCAAAGGGAGGGAGAAAGTTCCAGAGTCTGGAGGTGGATGGGAGGAAGCGTTTGCTGCATGGACCAATCCGCGAGCTACAAATCTCCACACAGTACCTGTGATACAAGGCTGCTTGCTGAGTTTTACATGGCCTCCAGCAGCATGGGAGGGATGCAACTCGAAAACTCATCAAAGCAGTGATGGAAGTAGTAATGATAGTAAAGAGAAAGTGATGATACGGTGAAGAGAAAGAGAATCAAGATTAGAAGTAAGAGAAGGATCACTGCTGAGTCCGACTGCCTTTGATTCAACCTTATCAAGGAGATAACTATAAGAAGGTGCACCTCAGATGTGCGACCAGTATTCTAAGCAAGGACAGATAAGACCTTTATAGATTTTAAGTAACTGTAAAGAGGAAAAGCAAAGATGAAAACGAAAAGAACCCCCAAATTTTTAGATGCATATTTAGAAATGTTGATTATGTGATTCCCACAAGTCAAGTTAGAGGCTATATGGATTCCTAATATGTTGATTGAAGTATGAGGATAAATTTCGTATGTTACGAAGACAATAGGGCTATCAGAATAAGAAGATAATGAGATAGCCAGAAACTGTGTCTTAGAGGCATTAAATTTAACTAAATTTTGGGTTCCTCAGATACTCTCTGTAGACCAGAGTTGAGAGTTTAAGAAAGTGACACGAGACTGTTTATGACTAGCAGATTAAAGTTGTGAAGAGAAGGCTTGGAGAAATGAGGAGGATTGGAGCTGCAGAAGATCATTGATGAAGAGAAGGAACAGAGAAAGTGAAAGTACAATACCCTGTGGGACACCATTGGTAACTGGGAATGAGCTAGATGTTGTGCTGTCAACAACCACAGACAAAATAGCCATATAATAAAACTGGAAGTCTGAGAACAAAGAGAAGGAATAAAGCCATAAGCAGGGCGTTTGAACAACAGTCTTGTACCACACTCTAGCAAAAGCCTTAGGGATATCAAGGCATTGACAAAGGATTCCCCATAGTTCTTCAGATGTGACCATACATGAGTGAGATTGAACAGGAGGTGACCAATGGATCTTGCTTTGTGGAAATCATATTGGTGATCAGAAATAAGGGAGTTAGTTTCAAGAGATTTTAAAAAGTGAGAAGTGAGCAAAGTTTCAAAAGCTTAAGTGATAGCTGAGGTTAGGGCAATAGGTCAGTAACTGGAAGGAATAGAGTGGTCACCCTTCTCAGGAACAGGCTGAACTAGAGCATGCTTCCAAGATGAAGGATAGATTCTGGTAGAGAGAATGAGGCAAAAAAGACGGCAAAGCTTGGAGCCAGTTCATCTGCATGCGTCTTAAAGAACCTTGCGGGGATACAATCAGGTCCAGATGCCTTGTTCGTCTTTAAAGAGTGAAGAACCTTATGAAGTTTGCATGTAGTAAGATAAAAGGAAGACATTGGGTAAGAGAGGTGCAAACTACGAGGAAGAGGTGCACTGGAATAGCTTAAGGAAGAGTTGGCAGAAATATGGGAGACAAATTGAGTGGTTTTGTCAGTGGGAGAGCAAGCTATAGAACCACCAAGACGATTAAAATGGGAAAACTTGATTTACTGTGGTGTAAATTAACTCAGTTTTTCTTAGAAATTAATTATTGCCTGTGTTTTTGGATTCTTTAATGCTTTCGTTTTGGGCTTTGTTATCAACCAGTTTCAGGCAGTATAATCAGTCACTATGTTTATACAATAGAGTGGTAATGATAAGTTGCGTGGTTATGGGAAGGGGGATTGTGCTGAGGGGGTAGGGCAAAAAAGCATTTTTTGAAGGGACAAAGAGGAGAGACGAGAGATTATTGGAAAATCATGTTGAGATCTGTCTAATACTTTCCTGGTTCGTGATTGTTTCTTTGGTTAGTCAGGTCAGTTTTTCTTGCTCATAATGGACTCCAGTAATTAGTGCTGTGCATGCTTTTTTTCTGGACCAGTTTCCAGGGTGAATAGTGAAGTTTCTGTCTGTTCAAAATTTCATTTTACAAGCTATCTAGGCCATTGAATGTCATAGTGGTGAAGAGTAAATTTCATGCCAAGATGCTGAAATGATACGAGGGGAAGGGAGATATTGTTGCATGGTTAAAGAAGCAGAATGAGAGGTAAAATAGATGTATATTAAAGATTTGGCTAGCATTATACTGTTGTTTATGAAAGAGGAGTCACTAGCACCGTATATGAAGATGGATGAATGGGATAAATCATAATGCTGATAAAATCAAGAGTAGGATTGGAAGAAGCTTTTACACAGGGTATGTTTAATGCTTTTGGAAGTTTAAAAGGCTGCAGTGATTAGGGAAACAAGTAGACATTGTTACTAATGAAATAAGATGGTTAGCTGGGTGGACTTGAGAAGGCTAGGAGAGAGCTGTAAAGTTAGAGTGTGTGACTGGATTCTCGGATCAATATCAATGGAATTACAACATATAAAGGATATTGAGTCAGGTGGTATGGACTACTCATTAGCTAGAGCTAAAGACTTGACAAGAGGAGGAGGCAAAGAAGTAGTGGCAGTAGGTAGAGAAGGAGTGATTTCAAGTGGGAAAGTGGCAGATCCTGCAACAATAGTGTAATATGCTGTGGCTGAAAGGAAGAGACATGTGGATTCAGGGGCCGATGCTTCACATATGAAGGTTCACACATGGCAAGGGAGTGTACGGAACCAAAACTAGACATCATCTATTACTGATGTAGAAAACCAGGACATATAACTAACTGCTGTAATTAGGGAAATGCACAAGGAGGGGTTACTGCACTGGAGGCTACCTCCCTGGGTCAGTAAAGGTGCTTCCAAGTATTTTGCCTATGGTGGAGGTTTTAGTAGGTGGAAGAGAGGCAAGAGCATTAGCTGCATTCTGACTGCGTGACCAATGTGATGGCCGCCTAATTAAATGGAAAGTGTTATAAGGGAGAGGAAAGGAGTTTGGTGACTGTCAATGGAAGGGAAAGGTGTGAGGGTACCAGGGAAGTGGAGCTGATAGTAAAGAGCATCCGATTACGAGTTAGGGCCCTTGTTCTTAATATGGTTATTGACGACACTGAGGTAGTACTGGGATGAATGTGATCAGTCAGTTTGGTGAAGTAACATTTATGAATGGAAGAGTGAAGTTTTAGGAAGGGTGAAGTCTTCTCAAGCGGCAGTGGGGAAAGATAAGGGTATTGGATAGGCTATGTGGCTGTTGAAACAAAGTTTGCTTGGGTAAAGGAGAATAACCTTGGTAAGGGGATTACAGGGTGAAGCACCCCCATTTACTTTTCCCAGTCTGAGACGAAGTTGAGTCACATAAAGATGTGGTAAAGAAAAGTACCGAGAAAGGGAGGGGTTGAGTTGTTAAAAATTGAGGAAAAGGATTTTGTTGTGGTATTTGATGGTAAGAAGTGGATGGTAGTAGTTTTTGAAGAGGGAGTTGCCACTGAATTGTTATGAGTCCACTGTGCAAGAGCAAGTGAAAGAATATTTCGACAAAGAAGTATCTTAAAGCCTTGGGGTGAGGAGATGGAGAGTGGAATGTTGTCGTTAATGTGAGTAGTTGAGCCGATATAAGATAAGATTCAACCTGTCATGCTGGTGATTATTAGACTGATGTATGTGGTGAAACACTAAGGGTATGGTGACAGATGATTAGCGCCTTAACTATTTTGGATTTAAAATCAGCCTGTCTTCAAATTCATGTAGCAGAGAAGTTACGGGAGTACCAGCTAGTGGTATATGGAGTGAGAACCTAATACTTAACAAGGTTGGGTTTTGAGATGTGTTATGCACCTCGAATTCTGACAGTAATCCTCAAGACAGTCTTGAGGAAAGAGAAAATGTTAGAGGTGGGATAAATTCATATAATGATTACCCCTAATTGTGATTACCTAATTGTGTTTACGGGAAAAAACCCAAAGCTCGTATCTGCCCAGCTCCTGATCGGTTCCATTTTGTACTTAGTGATACTTATCATACCTGTCCTTAAAACTATTGATTGAGATAGCATTAACTACCTCCTTGCTTAGCAAATTCCAATTATCAACTGTTCTTACACTGAAACAGTATTTCCTTACATCCTGCAAAGAAGTTTTCTCACGAAGCTTCAAACTATGACCTCTAGTTCTAGAGCCAGCCATATCAAAATATCGATCCCTATCCACTCTATTATAACCATGAAGGAATTTACAGACTGTCATCATATCCCCCTCAATCTACTAGCTTCGAGTGATGGTAAGTCTAATTCTCTCAGCCTCTCACCATAACTGAGATTACGTATTTCTGGCACCAGTTTCATGGCATGTCTTTGAACTTTTTCAAGCTTAGCTATGTGCTTTTTCAAGTGCGGATTCCAAAAGGGGGCTGCATATTCGAGTTTAGGCCTCACATAGCTTACATAAATATTTCTGAACATTTCCTTGTACATGTGCCTGAAGGCTACCCTTACATTTGATAAGAATGCATATGCTGCCCTTACTATGCCATTTATATGTATTTCTGGAGACAAATCTGCCAGTTGTTTACTCCTAGATCTCTCTCATTTTCTGTCTCTTGAAGTTGTACTCCAGCCACCGAGTATTCAAGCTTGGGCCTTCTTGCACTTGTACCCATTCTCATTACCTTACATTTTGAAGTATTTAATTTCATTAGCCACTTTTCTGACCACTCGTGCAGACTAAATAGTCTTCCTGAAGTTCTCTACCATTGTTCTCGTTTCCTACTTTCTTCACAATCTTTGCATCATCTGCAATCATATTCATTAATGAATTTACAGACTCTGGTAGGTCATTTACACATACAAGGAACAAAAGTGGCCCTAAAACTGAACCCTGTGGAACTCCACTGCTAACTCTTCTCCATTCAGACACTGAGTGTCTTACTCTAACCCTCTGTTCCCTTCCTTCTAAGTAAGTTTTTATACATTTCAAGACATTTCCACCTATTCTAGCCATTGCTTGCAGCTTCCTAATAAGTCTCCCATGTGGAACAGTGTCAAACGCTTTCTGGAAGTCTAGGAATATGCAATCTGCCCAGCCCTCTCTTTCCTGTAAGATTTGGCTTACCTCATCATAAAATTCTAATAAGTTTGTTACTGTTGATCTACCTTCTCTGAAGCCATGTTGCCTCACTGACAAAAAGTTGAAGGATTCCAAGTGAAGAGAGATATGTTTCCTTAGTAGTTTCTCCATAACTTTGCAAACTATGCTGGTCAAGGAAACTGGTCTATAGTTCAGAGCCGTATCCCTCCTTCCCTTTTTGAAGATAGGTATCACATTTGCTTGTTTCCAGCATCTTGGAATTTCCCCTGACTCCAGTGACTTTTTAAATATGATACTTAGTGCCACTGATATTGAGTTTGCGCATTTTTTAAGCACATGAGGGGATTTATCATCAGGACCTGTAGCTTTATGAGCATCTAACTCCATCAGCGCTTTGCATACCTCTGTGGCTGTAAGGTTGATGTTCTCTAATACCGGCCCTTGAGTTTCTATCTCTGCAATCTGAGGGGGTGGGGGTATTTTCTACTGTAAATACTGACTGAAGCTCCTTGTTAAATTCTTTGAAGATCTCTTCATCCATCACAGTGATGCTTCCATCCTCTCTCTTAAGCCTTAAAACCTGTTCTTTTACCTTCAGTTTTCCTAGGATAAAGCTGGGGAAAAGCTTGGGATTTTCTTTAGCCTTCCTGGTGATGTCCCTCTCATAGTCTCTCTCTGCCTCTCTTCTTTTACTTAGGTAGTAATTTCTTTCTCTTTTGTAGGTTTTCCAGGCATTTATGTTTTTTCTCCTCCTATACCTTTTCCAGCATTTGTCTCTCCACTCCTTAGCTCTTTTACACTCATTATCAAACCATTTCTCTCTGGCATGAATTACACCTACTTTGGTGACAGGTATGCAACAATCTACTATCTTCCCATATTTCTCACAAAAGATGTCATACATTTCTTGTACAGATTTGTTGTAAAATAAGGTTCTCCAGTCAATAACTGCAAAAAGCTCATTCATTTTGATATAATCTCCTTTCGGATAGTTCCTCCTCATGTCCTCAGTGCCTCTACTCTCAGGCAGAATATCTTCAATGATATACTCCATCAACAACACACAGTGGTCACTCTTTCCAACTTATGGTTCATACTCAATTTTTTCAATATCCAACACCTTATCTGTGAATACTAGATCAAGTAGTGATGGCTCATCCCCACCCCTGGCCCTCGTTGGTTTCAATACATGTTGGTGTAGGAAATTCCCTTGTACGCAATCTAGGAATCTTGCCCCGAATGAGTCCTCACCACTGTGTGGGTCAAGATTTATCCAATCTATCACTTTATGATTAAAATCTCCCATAATCAAAATCCTACATTTTCTCTCCCGTGCCATGTTAACAACTGAGTTTATGACTTCAGTAGTACCTATATGACTTTCCTCATAAACTTCTAGCCTATTCTGGTTCCTTGGCGGGTTATATACAACAGTTATTATAATGCTCTCTGACCCAGTATCTATGTGAGCAACAAGAAATTCCTTGAACTCACTTTCTATAGCCAAGTTTATTTCTTCAACTTGAATCTTTTCACTTATGAGCAATGTTATCCCTCCACCAGTCCTTTCAGCTCTTTCAACCCTTAAAATTCCGAAGCCCTTAGGAAAAACTGTGACGCTGTTTATGTCCCCATTCAACTTAGTCTCTGTAATTGCTACTATATTTGCCTTACTTTTTTGAATCCTATTTTTTAATTCTACTGCCTTACCAGCTAATCCACCAGCATTTTTGTATAACAAATCTTAATGAGGCCCCATCCCCTGATCTTCTGTCAATATCTTCTTTATCACCCCTTTGTCTGGAAGCACTCTTAAATGAAAATATCTCTTCCCTTCTTCATTTCTTTCCTCATTTAACCTTCTTGCATCTTGCAACAAGTTTTTGATCTTTCCCATCTCTTCCTGTGTTCTGTATCATCTAATGAACACTTCTTTGAATTCTTGAAGGTCTTTTAGACTTTTTTTCTTAACAGTATATCCCTACATGTTTTCCCTCTCTCAAAGATTACTTTTGTTGGTCTCGGCTTTCCTTCGCTCGAATATTTGCCTAGTTGATGAATGTTTACAATATCCTCAGGACCACAAACTACTCCAAGCTTTCTTATCAGGTCTACAACCCTAGCTTTATTTTCTTCAAGTCTCCCCTGCCATGTTCGCTCCTGGGATTCTCCTATGCCTGAGATTACCACTGTCTTCTCTTTATCAAGTGCCTGTTTAATCAGTGTATTTGCCCTTTCCATCACAATGTCTTTCATTTTTTCGATTACTGTCTCTTTATAGTCTACTGTTTGTATGTTTTCCAGTGCCACCACCTTTACAGCCTCTTTTGCTGCCACATTCCCCTTTAGTGCATCAGCAATGGAAGTTTTCATAGCATCATGTTCCATATTCAGCTCCTGGAACTCTTTTCTAAACTGTTCAATGTTTTCCTTAATTTCGACCTTCCAAGCTGCAATCTCGTCTCTCTCAGAAGAGAGCAGTGAACTAACATCTAATTCATTTAGGTTGTCATTCAGCTGTTTGTTTTTATCTTCTTGTTTAGAAATTCTAGTTTCTAGCTTACTCTTTTCCCCTTCCAGCTTCTTTATTCGTTTTTCTAATGCCTTTCTCTCCTGCCCTTGTGCTTTATTTGCTTCCACCAAAAGTCTTATTTTCTCTCTGAGTGTTTCATTCTCTTTCATTTCTCTATCCATATTCCAAATTTTATCATCAAGGCTTATAACCATTGCCTCTAAATCCTTGATTTTCTGTTTTAGTCTCCTAATAGCTAACCCTCCTCCTGACCCATGGGTGGGAGAGGTTTGGGACAGAGATGGCCTCATTTTTATGTTTTCCCTCTCACAGAATATAGAAAGAAGAAGGGAAAGAGAAAAGAAGTGAGAAAAAACTTTTATTTAGGCTTCACAAAGAATTTTTATATTTTCATATAAGTGCTATTTAGTGACTCAGTTTATCTCTTTTCTGGTAACACACACCTTACCTTAAAAATTTGACTATGGTAATTTGAGGATAAAAAGAAAAAAAAATGCTAACAAGAACAAAAGCAAAAGTCAACTTGCAGGAAAATTCAAATTTGTATCTGAAGAGACACCCACCTGTTTCTGCTATATATTCTTCTTTAACTGATAAACTCACTTGCTAACCAAGATATGTTATCACAGGATCAGACTTTACATTTAACTCAATATATATACAAAATAAAAAAATAGCAAAAGAGAAAGCTAAAAGAAAAAGAAAAAAAATGAAGAAAATAAGACAGCTGTGCTACTTGGCAACTTAACTCAGTATTGTTGACAGGTGTATTTTTGGTATTTATTTAAGTATTCAATTATTTCGTGTATCAAACTAACTAACAAGTTAATATAAATGGGAAGGATACTGATTTTAACAATATATTGAACCACAGGATGAAGTAAACGGCTTAAGAGCTCTCCCCAATTTACACAAAAAAATTAGGTAATGTGATGTGATGGCTTCACCTCTGGCAACTCTTCTAAGTTTCCTTCAAGGCAGAACAGGACAGCTTCTTCTCTTTCCCCTCACAAAAATGTTCTCAATTTTTTCCTTTAATAGTTGGACAGTCTCGTCATACAACAAATATAAGTTTTTTACTCACAATACTCCGCAGGATTTCTTATTTAGGGAAATTATGCTAAAGTTTTTCACTGAGCACTTAGTCACTAAAAAACACAAGGAAAAATTTAAGAGATACTGGGATGTGTGATTACCTAATTGTGATTACCTAATTGTGTTTACTGGAGAGAGCCCAAAGCTCGTATCTTCCCGTCTCCTGATCGGTTCCATTTTATACTTAGTGATACTTATCATACCTGTCCTTAAAACTATGGATTGAGATAGCATTTACTACCTCCTCGCTTAGCAAATTCCAATTATCAACTACTCTTACACTGAAAAAGTATTTCCTTACATCCTGCGAAGAAGTTTTCTTACGAAGCTTCAAACTATGACCTCTAGTTCTAGAGCCAGCCATATCAAAATATCGATCCCTATCCACTCTATCATAACCATGAAGGAATTTAAAGACTGTCACCATATCCCCCCTCACTTTTCTAGCTTTGAGTGACGGTAAGTCTAATTCCCTCAGCCTCTCATCATAACTGAGATTACGTATTTCTGGCACCAGTTTCGTGGCATGTCTTTGAACTTTTTCAAGCTTAGCTATGTGCTTTTTCAAGTGCGGATTCCAAAAGGGGGCTGCATATTCGAGTTTTGGCCTCACATAGGTTACATAAATATTTCTGAACATTTCCTTGTCCATGTGCCTGAAGGCTACCCTTACATTTGATAAGAATGCATATGCTGCCCTTACTATGCCATTTATATGTATTTCTGGAGACAAATCTGCCAGTATGTTTACTCCTAGATCTCTCTCATTTTCTGTCTCTTGAAGTTGTACTCCAGCCACCGAGTAGTCAAGCTTGGGCCTTCTTGCACTTGTACCCATTCTCATTACCTTACATTTTGAAGTATTGAATTTCATTAGCCACTTTTCTGACCACACATGCAGATTATTTAGATCCTCCTGAAGTTCTCTACCATTGTTCTCGTTTCCTACTTTCTTCACAATCTTTGCATCATCTGCAAACATATTCATGAATGAATTTACAGACTCTGGTAGGTCATTTACATATACAAGGAACAAAAGTGGCCCTAAAACTGAACCCTGTGGAACTCCACTACTAACTCTTCTCCATTCAGACACTGAGTGTCTTACTCTAACCCTCTGTTCCCTTCCTTCTAAGTAAGTTTTTATCCATTCCAAAACATTTCCACCTATTCTAGCCATTGATTGCAGCTTCCTAATAAGTCTCCCATGTGGAACAGTGTCAAACGCTTTCTGGAAGTCTAGGAATATGCAATCTGCCCAGCCCTCTCTTTCCTGTAAGATTCGGCTTACCTCATCATAAAATTCTAATAAGTTTGTTACTGTTGATCTACCTTCTCTAAAGCCATGTTGCCTCACTGACAAAAAGTTGAAGGATTCCAAGTGAAGAGAGATATGTTTCCTTAGTAGTTTCTCCATAACTTTGCAAACTATGCTGGTCAAGGAAACTGGTCTATAGTTCAGAGCCGTATCCCTCCTTCCCTTTTTGAAGATAGGTATCACATTTGCTTGTTTCCAGCATCTTGGAATCTCCCCCGACTCCAGTGACTCCTTAAATATGATACTTAGTGCCACTGATATTGTGTTTGCGCATTTTTTAAGCACATGAGGGGATATGTCATCGGGACCTGTAGCTTTATGAACATCTAAATCCATCAGCGCTTTGCATACCTCTGTGGCTGTAAGGTTGATGTTCTCTAATGCCGGCCCTTGAGCTTCTATCACTGCAATCTGAGGGGGTGGGGTATTTTCTACTGTAAATACTGACTGAAACTCCTTGTTCAATTCTTTGCAGATCTCTTCATCCGTCTCAGTGATGCTTCCATCCGCTCTCTTTAGCCTTAAAACCTGTTCTTTTACCTTCAGTTTTCCTCTGATAAAGCTGTGGAAAAGCTTGGGATTTTCTTTAGCCTTCCTGGTGATGTCCCTCTCATAGTCTCTCTCTGCCTCTCTCCTTTTACTTAGGTAGTCATTTCTTGCTCTTTTGTAGGTTTTCCAGGCATTTATGTTTTTTCTCCTCCTATACCTTTTCCAGCATTTGTCTCTCCACTCCTTAGCTCTTTTACACCCATTATCGAACCATTTCTCTCTGGCATGAATTACACCTACTTTGGTGACAGGTATGCAGCAATCTACTATCTTCCCATATTTCTCACAAAAGATGTCATACATTTCTTGTACAGATTTGTTGTAAAATAAGGTTCTCCAGTCAATAACTGCAAAAAGCTCATTCATTTTGATGTAATCTCCTTTCGGATAGTTCCTCCTCATGTCCTCAGTGCCTCTACTCTCAGGAAGAATATCTTCAATGATATACTCCATCAACAACACACAGTGGTCACTCTTTCCAATTGGTGGTTCATACTCAATTTTTTCAATATCCAACACATTATCTGTGAACACTAGATCAAGTAGTGATGGCTCATCCCCACCCCTGGCCCTTGTTGGTTCCATTACATGTTGGTGTAGGAAATTCCCTTGTACGCAATCTAGGAATCTTGCCCCGAATGAGTCCTCACCACTGTGTGTGTGTGATGATATAGTGGTGGATGAAACTGAGATAACATAATCTGAAGTAGTAGAACATTTGAGGAGGTTTGAGCTGGTTACTAAGCAATCAGAACCAATGAAAGGAGGGACAGTGTTGGCCTGAAATTGGAGAGATGGAGTATTTTTAGAAGCGGTAACGAGATTCACGAGGCGAAGAAGAAAATGAGTAAAATAGAATTTTTCTATGTCTGTGAAAAATTAGTTGGCCACTACCCTACTGTGGGATGGCTTCAAGCGGCTTGCAGTTACGTAAAGAGACGAGTAGAAGGTATAAGATGAGAGGATGAAGTTGGAGGGGAAACAGTGAAGAAGATTTGGGATGGTGTGGAAAGAGTGAAAGTGAAGATCCGATAAGAGAGAGACGGTATACTCCAAAATTGGGCAGGGGGGGTTGCATGGTGTGATGAAAGTAAAAACCTAATTGTGCTTATGGGAAAGAGCCCTATGCTCATAACTCCCCGTCTCCTGGTCGGTTTCTTTTTTGTACTTAGTGATGCTTAGCATACTTGTCCTCAAAACTATGGATTGAGTTAGCATTAACTACCTCCTCGATTAGCGAATTCCAATCATCAACTACTCATACACTAAAAAAGTACTTCTTTACATCCTGCAAAGAAGTTTTTTTTTTTTTTTTTTTACGAAATTTCAAATTATAACCTCTTGTTCTAGTGCCAGCCATATCAATGTATTGATCCCTATCCACTCTGTCATAACCATGAAGGAATTTAGAAACCGTCACTATATCCCCCTCATTCTTCTAGCTTCAAATGATGGTAAGTTTGATTCTCTCAGCCTCTCCTCATAACCGAGATTACATATTCTTGGCACCACTTTGATGGCATGTCTTTAAACTTTTTCCAACTTAACTATATGGTTTTTCAAGTGTGGATTCCAAAAATGGGCTGCATATTCAAGATTTGGCCTAACATAGGTTACATAAATATTTCTGAGCATTTCCTTATCCATGTACCTGAAAGCTACCCTTACCTTTGCTAAGAAAGCATATGCTGCCCTTACTATCCCATTTATATGTATTTTTGGAGACAAATCTACTAGTATGTTTACTTCTAGATCTCTCTAATTACCTGTCTCTTGGAGTTCTTCTCCTGTTCTTGAACATTCAAGTTTGGGCCTTCTTGGACTTCTACCCATTCTTATTACCTTACACGTACAAGTATTGAATTTTATTACCCACTTTTCTGACAACTCATGTAAGCTACTTAGGTTTTCCTGAAGGTTTCTACCATTGTTCTCGCTCTTAATTTCTTCACAATATTTGCATCACCTGCAAACACATTCATAAATGAATTTAAAGAATCTGGTAGATCATTTATATATACAAGGAACAATAGTGTTCCTAAAACTAAACCTTGTTGAACTCCACTACTAACCTTTCTCCATTCAGACTCTGAGTGTCTTACTGTAGCCCTGTGTTCCCTTCCTTCTGAGTAAGTTTTTATCCATTCCAAAACATTGCTACCTATTCTCGCCATTATTTGCAGCTTCTTAATAAATCTCCCATGTGGAACCGCATCAAATGCATTCTGGAAGTCTAGAAATATGCAATCTGCCCATCCTTCTCTTTCCTGTAAGATTCGGCTTACCTCCTGATAAAATTCTAATAAGTTTGTTACTGTTGATCTACCTTCTCTGAAGCCAAGTTGTCTCACTGACATAAAGTTGAAGGATTCCATGTGAAGAGCAATGTGTGTTCTAAGTAGTTTCTCCATGACTTTGCAAACTATGCTGGTCAAGGAAACAGGTCTATTGTTTAGAGCTGTAACCATCCTTCCCTTTATGAATATAGGTACTATATTTACTTGTTTCCAACATCTTGGAATCTCCCCAGATTCCAGCAGCTTTTTATATATGATATATTGTGCCGCTGATATTGATTTAGCGCATTTTATAAATACATGAGGGGATATATCATCAGGAGCTGTAGCTTTATGGGCATCTAACTCCATCAACAATTTACATACCTCAGTGGCTGAAAAGATGATGTTCTCTAATACTGGCCCATGAGCTCCTATCTCTGCAATCTGAGGGGGTGGGGTATTTTCTGCTGTAAATGCTGACTGAAACTTCTCGTCCAATTCATCACAGATAGCTGCATCTGTCTCAATGATGCTTCAATCAGCTTTCTTTAGCTTTATATCCTGTTCTTTGACCATTAGTTTTCCTCTGATACAGCTGGAAAAGTTTGGGATATTCTATAGGCTTCCTGGTGATATCCCTTTCATAGTCTCTCTCTTCCTATCTTGCTTGACTTAGGTAGTCATTTCTTGTTCTTTTATAAGTCTGCCAGGTATTTATGTATTTCTCCTCCTAAACCTTTTGCAGCATTTGTCTCTCCACTCCTTAACTCTCTTACACTCATTATTGAACCAATTTTTTCTGGCATGAATAACTCTTGTACAGATTTGTTGTTAAGTAAGGTCCTCCAGTCAATAACTGCAAAACACACATTAATTTTGATGTAATCTCCTTTCCCATAATTCCTCCTCGCATCTTCAGTGCCTCTACTTTTAAGCAGAATATTTTCGATGATATACTCCATCAACAACACACAGTAGTCACTCTTTCCAATTGGTGGTTCACACTCACTTTTTTCAATATCCAACACATTATCTGCAAATACTAGATCAAGCAGCGAAGCCTCATCCCCACCCGTGGCCCTCGTTGGTTCCAGTACATATTGGTGAAGGAAATTCCCTTGTACTCAATCTAAGAATTTTGCCCTGAATGAGTCCTCCCCACTATCTTTCTATGATTGAAATCTCTCATAATTAAAATCCTACATTTTCTCTCCCGTGCAATGTGAACAGCTGAGCAATTGACTTAAATATTACCTATATGACTTTCCTCATAAACTTCTAGCCTATGTCTGTTCCTTGGTGGATTATATACAACATTTTATTATAATGATCTCTGAGCCGGTATTTATGCGAGCAATAAGAAATTCTTGACCTCACATTTTGTAGTAAAGTTTATTTCTTCAACCTGAAATCTTTCACTTATGAGCAGTGCTATCCCTCCACCAGTCCTCTCAGATCTTTCAACCCTATATATTCTGAAGCCCTTAGGAAAATCTGTGATACTGTTTATGTTCTTATTTAACTTAGTCTCTGTATCCGCTACCATATCTGCCTTACTGTTGAAAATAGTATTCTATAATTCTACTGCCTTATCAGCTACCCCATCAGTATCTGTGTACAGCAGCCCTAATGAAGCCGAATCCCCTGATCTTCTATCATTATCTTCTTTATCTCCCCTTTGGCTGGAAGAACTCTGAAACAGATTTGTTTTCTCTTCTTTATTTCTTCCCTCATTTAACCTTCTAGCTTCTTGCAACAAGATTTTTCCTTTCCATATCTTCCTGTGTTCTGTATGGTCTAATGAACACTGTTCTGAGTTCTTGAAGGTCTTTTAGGCTTTTTTTTTCTCATTAGTATTTTTCTAATTGTGTTCCCTCTTTCAAAGGTTACTTTTATTGATCTTGCCTTTCCCTCCCTAGAATATTTACCCAGCTGGTGAATGCTTACAATATTCTCCAGACCACACACTACTCCTAGCTTCCTTATGAGGTCTAAAACCCTAGCTATATTTTGTTCAAGTCTCCACTGCCATGTTGACTCCATGGATTCTCTTATGCCTGAGATTACCACTGCCCTCTCTTTATCAAGTGCCTGTTTAATCAATGGATTAGCCCTTTCCAGCACAACATCTTTTATTTTTTCTGTTATTGTATCTTTATAGTCAACCGTTTGCACTTTTCTAGTGTCACCACCCTCACAGTCTCTTTTACTGATACATACCCCTTTACTGCATTTGCAAAGGAAATTTTATAGCATTATATTCCGCATTCAGTTCCTGAAACTCTTTTGTAAACTGTTCGATGTTTTCCTTAATCTGGACATTTCAAGCTGCAATTTTGTCTCTCTCAGAAGAGAGCAGTGAACTAACATTTATTTCATTCAGGGTGTCATTGAACTGTTTGTTGTTATCTTCTTGTCTAGAAATTCTGGTTTCTAGTTCACTCTTTTCCCCCTCCAGTTTTTTACTCATTTTTTTCTAGTTCTTTTCTATCATGCCCTTGTGCCGTATTTGCTTTCTCCAGTGATCTTATTACTCCTCTCTGTCCATATTCCGAATTTTATCATCCAGGTTTATTGCAAGTAGCTCAAGGTCCTTGATATTTTGTTTCAGGTTTGTAGAGCTACTCCCATTACAAGCCCCGGAAATTCTATACCACCCCTCCCCCATCCATTGAACTGATGGGTTAGGGACAGAGGTGATTACCTAATTGTGATTACCTAATTTTGTTTACAGGAAAGAGCCCAAAGCTCGTATCTTCCCGTCTCCTGATCGGTTCCATTTTATGCTTAGTGATACTTATCTTACCTGTCCTTAAAACTATGGATTGAGATAGCATTAACTACCTCCTCGCTTAGCGAATTCCAATTATCAACTACTCTTACCCGATCAGGAGACGGGAAGATACGAGCTTTGGGCTCTTTCCCATAAACACAATTAGGTAATCACAATTAGGTAATCACTGAAAAAGTATTTTCTTACATCCTGCAAAGAAGTTTTCTTACGAAGCTTCAAACTATTGTCGCATGACTGAAGCCTTGCTGAAGTCAGAATCTGAAACTGTAACAAGTCGTGAAGAGAAACGTGAGAGGCTAGAGGTCAAGGGTGAAATAGAATACTCTCCTAGTTGTTTATCTGGGTACGGTAGACAGATCCATAGGGCTTAGCGCCTGGCTGGATCCTTAGGGCTTAGCACCTGGCTGAACCCAGGTGCTTTAGCAGAGGGCTTAACCACCCGGCGTCAAGTGCCTCAAGAGTGTGGGAAAGACCCAGAATGTGGCCCCGCCTAAAATCACAAGTAACCCTATATGCCCTGGAGGGATACCCAATAGCCACGCTCTGACCTGGAACTTTTCCGTTCTATAGGCCAACTGAAATAGCCCGTCCCACAAGAGGGAGGGCCTCTCTTTGAACCTGAAGGCAATTGGCAGAAGTAGATTTAGCGACACGCCCTGCCTTTGGGGTATTTCAAGTATCCCGGCAGCCAGAAGTCAGTCAGAGAGCGACCGTTAGTCAGAATAGTACCAGGGGCACGAGTAGATCATAGATTGTGATAGTCATAGGGTGGGGGCATTGAGGCGTCGAATGTGTTGTACTCTAGAATAAATTAAGATAAAGGAATCACTGCTTGTCCATTCTTACCTTGTACCCGTCTGGTACTAATAATTATAACGTAGTGAATAAACCTTACGTCAATGGTGGCAGCGCAGTACGGACCATCACGCCTGGAAAACATACGAAGAGACTCTCATATCAGAAGAAACCAGTGCGAAGAAAAGAAAATAAGAATGGCAAAAGCAGAAATCCAACATCTCCCAATTCAAGAAATGAGTGACGAGGCCAAACACCGGAGAATTCTCGAACTGGAGGAGCACGTGCGGCGCCTACAAACTCCTGCCGACGCCGCTCCGTCGAGAAGGAACTTGGTCGACGCCGACAGAGAAACCGACGCCTCAAACATCGACGAACAGCCTGCTGCTCCGAGCCCCGTGGTGACACAGGGAACGCAGCAGGACAAGCCCCCACCCCGTGCCCTGGTTGTAAAGGAGCCTCGAGTCAAAAATTCACTTTTATACCTCGACGGCGCAAATGTAAAAGACCTCGAATGTCCGTCCATAATTCCCGCGACCGACTTCCTGAAATACTTGGGTCTGCGGATGAGAAGTGACGAGTGGTCAAACAGAGAATATTATGAAACTTTTAAGGAACTATTCCTAAGATATTTCTTAGTAAGCCGAAGTGTGACCGGAGCATTGAGTGAAAATGCCCATTACAAGAAATATAAGTTGCCGGATCCGACCAAGAAGACGGCGATTCGTCGATTTTACTCGAGAGAAGAAGGAGAACCCCCTCCTTCCTTGCTTTCTGCCGTGAAGTTCTTCAGGACCACCTCCTTAAAATAGCTAAGTACTTGTGATCTGTATCCAGTGAGTAATGGGACAATTATTAAAAGAAATTGAGGTCGGTGGACGCCGCCATTTTATCTTGTAGTTATGCTTTGACTCAGCCAACCCGCCTATGAGGGGTGTGGCGCCTAATAAGTTGATAAAAGTAGAATTTCTGTACCCATTACTAACATGGATAATTTGTACTAATAGCTATAAGCAGTAATAAACTCCATTTTTTGTTATAATTTGAGTAATATAAAGAAATTGCGTTGGAAGTGTGTTCCATTTATTTGTATTAATGCTTAGATTGAATTTTAAGAACGCGAATGTATCGATTTTTAATTGACAAATTTAATATACGTGCAATCACTATTACAGTATATTAATTTCTTAAGCGCAAGAATTATAGTGAGAAATATACTTGAGTCTGTTTTTAAGGTTTTACTTAGAACACATGTGATTTCCGAGAAAGGAATGCGGAAGTGACCAATCGATCTCCCAACCTCGTTATTATAAATATGTAGTAATTGTACTGATCTTTGATATTTAAAGTACGTGTAAAGTCATTTTTATATTAATTTCTTAAAGCGTAAGAAATCGAGTGTTAAGATTACGCCTGTTTTTAAGGTTTTTCTTTTTTTGTTTGTTTTTGCTCCGCGGGAGTAATGTTTTAGCGAAAGAAAGACATAAATGACCGATTGTTCTTTTAATGTTGTTTTGATGGGAAATTAATATTACGATACGTGTGTGGCATGTTTTTTTTTTTTTTGAAGAATAAGAAATTTTGTGATATTATTTAGAGATGAGTTCATTTCACGCTATGCAGGTGAAAGTAAGAGTAAATTAGAGGAATTTGTGCTGTCCTAGAATAGGGAAGGTTTTTCAGTGTCACCCTAATGTAGCTTCAAGGGAGTAGAATGTTTGTTTGTTCGTTAGAATGGGACCTAGGACTGGTGAGGCAGTCTGTGACCCGCGGCCCAACCGAGATTTCACCTTTACTCTCCTTTATCGGGGTAAGGGATGGAGAATTTTCCATAGACAGAGAGAAAGGGAATGCAAGTTTGAATGTGAGCGCATGTGAGCGAATGAGTATAATGAGTGTAATAGGGGTATAATGGGGGGGTTGCTCTAGGGGGTGAAATCGCGGAAAGCACCGTTAGGAAACATGATTGGGGTCTCTCTACGGGGATCGTTCCCCTGCTCCGCCAGGTCCTTATGCATGCCATATCAGAGTATACTTATGGGAGGTGATGCGCTGTTGCAATATCTAGTGAGGGATATTTTTGAGAAAATGATTCTCCACCTGCCCAGATATGGTTGAGATGCCAAGTTTGTTTTATTTTTGTTTTGTCCCCTACTCCGCCAATAAGATTATTATTCGATTTCCGAGAGATTCCAAGATAGATGTTACGTGATAAAGGACGTGAATCTATGAATGATTCTTTATTTTCTTTGCTAGCTGCAGTATATACATTATTTGTCTGAAGAGATATGTTAGATTGATAAAATAAAACTTTGCGAGTTTTAGCCATGATAATGTTTATCAAAATTATTTCAGCTTGGTCATAAAGAAAGAGTGAGAGCTGACACGAAATGACAACAAGAATGTTACACAGCTGTTTCCCGTATTTGAGAGTGCAGAAGTTGATCCAGAAGTCAAAAGAACAGGGGAGAAAACAGCGCCCACATGCACACCCCCGTAAAAGCAAACAGACAGAACAGTTATAAGTCGAACTTCTCCCTGTTCTGGAGGAAATTCTGTTGTATAGTAATTTAAATAAGTCAAATTCGAGATAGTAAAAGAATATATATATTTTATGTGTGAATTGTTCATGTACAACTCCGTACGAGGTTATGAAACTTAAGCAAAATGCATTCTTTACTGTTGCTAATGAAATATACTTTTTGTCTTTATTATTGCATACACAGGGACAGACTTTTTATATTCGTTGATACCCGTTTTTGTTATATAGTTCTTTTTGTATTGAAGAAATCTTTAAAATCTTACTTAAAGAGTTTTGAAAAGATTATCTAGAGATAACTATGGTTAATCCCTATCATTTTCATGAATTTTAGATTACAATTGAGCTAATTAAGATAATTGAGATTATTAGAGATTATCTGCTGAGTTTTAAATTTAAAATTAATGATATTTAAGTCATTATAAGACGTCTGTTAAGAAAAAGATATTAGTACTTTTGTTGATAGTAGTAGAGATATTGTCACATATGATTTTAATCTTTTGCTTTAATTTCATCAGAGTGTGTGCGCTCCGACTCAACCCTCTGATTTATAGCAAGAAAAGGATTGTCATTATAGACAAGGATGTGTATGCTGTTACAGTAAAGTCCTTAGCAATATTAAACAGAAAGGAATGGATTTATGCTTCGACATTTCTGCAGTTGTACACTAAGTTCTTTTTGCTTTTGTTTCTGTTAATGGGGGAATAAGAATAGCCCTCTGACAATAAATGTAAGACTTTATCGATAGTCATTGCTAACGGTTGTTCACTTTCATTTGTTTATTTATTCTTTTATTAGAGATACTCTGCGACAATTTTTTATTTTCAGTACAAGTAAAAGAAGGAAGCCTGTCTCGCCTGACCACAGGGTGGAGACCACGACATATTTAAAGGTCGCTCTCTCTCTCTCTCTCTCTCTCTCTCTCTCTCTCTCTCTCTCTCTCTCTCTCTCCTCTCTCTCTCTCTCTCTCTCCCTCTCTCTCTCTCTCTCTCTCTCTCTCTCTCTCTCTCTCTCTCTCTCTCTCTCTCTCTCTCCCTCTCTCTCTACTCTGAGACTGACAGATCCTTCTTCCGATGCTAAGAGAATGTTGCCGTCATTGATTCTTTTTTTGTGTTTTTTTCCAGCAAAGCTAGGCAATAATTGTGCCTACATTTTATTGCAGTCGATAGATTGTTGCATGCTGTTGTTGCATAAATACTGATAAGGCATCGGTAGTACCGCCATTTGCATAAATATTTTTGCCACATGTCGCAACTGTTTAGAGAATAGATAGAACTCCCATTGACAAATTGTGGAGCCAGCAAGTTGCCACTTATGCTCTATATATATACATAGACTATGACAGCAGGAATTTGAATAGTAAAAGAGACTGTGTTAGAATGGGCATTACTATGAAATATAAGTATAGAACTCTGTTCTTACTTCTGAATGCCAGTCTCCATTGTATATATATTGATATTTCTGATTTAGTATACTTATTTTTATTGTTTATTATTCTTATTTTGATCATGATTATTAGTAATGTTATTATGTTGACTGATATTGTTGCTATCTCTCAATGGCCTGTTGCTAACTATTATTTTTGAAATGAAATCAGCAGTAACCTGATGATTTGTATCTTTTATCTGAATTCATACTTGATGTTACTGTAGCCACCGCTAATAAGAATATTTCTTTAGTGGCTTTTCTCAGTATTTCATGATTGTTCTTTTTGATATTTATAGTAGAGTAATGCTATGTAGCAGTTTCTAAGTCCTAAGTATCTTGGAATAATAATCTAGTTGTGTAGACACATACCTTCCATTACCACCCTATTTATAGGCAGCCCCGACCTGCAAGTTCTAAAAGTCTTTAGTTTTGTCCTCTCAAACAAGTCCCTGTTGCCCATTGAATAGAGATTGCAATCACTTGCAGTTGCAGGGGAGGCAAAGTATAGCCTCCGAGTACCAACGTATGGCCATTGTTGGTACCCAGAAGTCATAGGGAACCTTTCTTACAACTGTAGTAGTGACATAGGTTCAAATTTTCATCCCGAGGTCTGCTTCGAAGGTACGTGTGGATTGCCGTACGGAAGAGAAATCGCTGTGACGTTGCAGGTCTCCTACGTGGTGGTCTTAGACAAGATCGGCCGAGGGTGGGACGAGAAAGCCAGGCTGGAAGGATTAGAAAGGTGCATCGATCGCTTCCTCTTTGTCTTGCCTATCTTGGAAATGGAGATAATTTATGGTAGAGTACAAACCTGGGCCTGCAGCAAGGACGGCGGGGGAGTGAAAAAATGAAATCCCAGAGAGAAACCGTGGAATCGCGCCTAGCAAGAATTCATGAGCAAGGGGCAGAGAAAACAAAAGTCTTCAACGTCCGAAAAACACTCTAAAAAGCCATGTAAACGAATTGATGAAATCCCAGAGAGAAAGAAGGGTATTTAAAAATCCCTTATTAGTTGTTGGAAAGAACAACCCACGCTTTAGAACTGAAAGAAAAAAATGGGAAAGAAAAGGCCCCCTTTTATTATTTGTTTTACCTAGTTTTAAGATAATTTTAAGCGACAACTCAGAGACTCCTTTAAAGATAGTTTTGAATAAGTGCCTTTGATGGATTGTATGATTTGCACCGACAGTAATAAGTTGTCTTCTGTTTAAATAATATTAGTGTTTTGCTTTAGCATTATCATTGTTTGAATCATGATTTAATCTTTGTGTTCATTGAGTTCTCATATCAGAGTGTCTCTGAATAGGAATTGCACATTGGAATGATGAATGTTTTCTGACTTTTCACATCGTAACCAATAGTTTGTTTCAGGAGTAGTTTTTTAAGGCCTAATTTTAAGACAAATCAATGCCCCATAGTAACGATAGGAAGTTTCCATTTATGTTATTGTCTATCGCATTTTAAATGTCCGTACATACTAATGTTCTACATGATTTATCTTTTTACTGTAGCTAACCAACTTTTGTAAATCTTTTGAAAAAGGAGAGAAGTAGACACAGTAACGTCATGATCTAAACTAACTTGTGATCTTAATTAGTATTTAATAATGAGTAGTTACACACTGAAATCCTAATGATTAAAGTTAATTGTATTTGTTGAATATAGGAATGTTTGTACTAAAGATTGTTTAGTGTTCATAGAACTAGGAATTCTTAGATAATAGCTTAAATAATTCGGCCCCATTTTTATTGTAAACTAGTGTTAGCTAGGATATATCCAAGAGCTCTCAAAAGATAGCCCATGCTTCGACTGAAATAAAAGATATTTCAGTTTTGGTTGGGAGGGATGTCGCATGACTGAAGCCTTGCTGAAGTCAGAATCTGAAACTGTAACAAGTCGTGAAGAGAAATGTGAGAGGCTAGAGGTCAAGGGCGAAATAGAATACTCTCCCAGTTGTTTATCTGGGTATGGTAGACAGATCCATAGGGCTTAGCGCCTGGCTGGATCCTTAGGGCTTAGCACCTGGCTGAACCCAGGTGCTTTAGCAGAGGGCTTAATCACCCGGCGTCAAGTGCCTCAAGAGTGTGGGAAAGACCCAGAGTGTGGCCCCGCCTAAAATCACAAGTAACCCTATATGCCCTGGAGGGATACCCAATAGCCACGCTCTGACCTGGAACTTTTCCGTTCTATAGGCCAACTGAAATAGCCCGTCCCACAAGAGGGAGGGCCTCTCTTTGAACCTGAAGGCAATTGGCAGAAGTAGATTTAGCGACACGCCCTGCCTTTGGGGTATTTCAAGTATCCCCATGGCAGCCAGAAGTCAGTCAGAGAGCGACCGTTAGTCAGAATAGTACCAGGGGCACGAATAGATCATAGATTGTGATAGTCATAGGGTGGGGGCATTGAGGCGTCGAATGTGTTGTACTCTAGAATAAATTAAGATAAAGGAATCACTGCTTGTCCATTCTTACCTTGTACCCGTCTGGTACTAATAATTATAACGTAGTGAATAAACCTTACGTCACTATGACCTCTAGTTCTAGAGCCTGCCATATCAAAATATTGATCCCTATCAACTCTATCATAACCATGAAGGAATTTAAAGACTGTCACCATATCCCCCCCTCACTCTTCTAGCTTCGAGTGATGGTAAGTCTAATTCCCTCAGCCTCTCATCATAACTGAGATTGCGTATTTCTGGCACCAGTTTCGTGGCATGTCTTTGAACTTTTTCAAGCTTAGCTATGTGCTTTTTCAAGTGCGGATTCCAAAAGGGGGCTGCATATTCGAGTTTTGGCCTCACATAGGTTACATAAATATTTCTGAACATTTCCTTGTCCATGTGCCTGAAGGCTACCCTTACATTGGATAAGAATGCATATGCTGCCCTTACTATGCCATTTATATGTATTTCTGGAGACAAATCTGCCAGTATGTTTACTCCTAGATCTCTCTCATTTTCTGTCTCTTGAAGTTGTACTCCAGCCACCGAGTAGTCAAGCTTGGGCCTTCTTGCAATTGTACCCATTTTCATTACCTTACAGTTTGAAGTATTGAATTTCATTAGCCACTTTTCTGACCACTCATGGGGACTATTTAGATCTTTCTGAAGTTCTCTACCATTGATCTCGTTTCTTACATTCTTCACAATCTTTGCATCATCTGCAAACATATTCATGAATGAATTTACAGACTCTGGTAGGTCATTTACATATACAAGAAACAAAAGTGGCCCTAAACTTGAACCCTGTGGAACTCCACTACTAACTCTTCTCCATTCAGACACTGAGTGTCTTACTCTAACCCTCTGTTCCCTTCCTTCTAAGTAAGTTTTTATCCATTCCAAGACATTTCCACCTACTCTAGCCATTGCTTGCAGCTTCTTAATATGTCTCCCATGTAGAACAGTGTCAAATGCTTTCTGGAAGTCTAGGAATATGCAATCTGCCCAGCTCTCTCTTTCCTGTATGATTTGACTTACCTCATCATAAAATTCTAATAAGTTTGTTACTATTGATCTACCTTCTCTGAAGCCATGTTGTCTCACTGAGAGATATGTTTCCTTAGTAGTTTCTCCATAACTTTGCAAACTACGGTGGTCAAGGAAAGTGGTCTATAGTTTAGAGCGATATCCATTCTTCCCTTTTTGAAGATAGGTATCACATTTGCTTGTTTCCAGCATCTTGGAATCTCTCCTGACTCCAGTTACTTTTTGTATATTATACTTAGTGCCACTGATATTGAGTTTGCGCATTAGTGTGTTCCAAAACATCTGTTCTGTCATCAGCCATGACAGATACAAAGGAAGCTTCTCTAATTTTTGTCCTTATCTCCTCATCGTATATTTGTAACAGGCAGTAGGAAATCTCATTCTGATTGGTCTTAGAAAGACCTTTGAAGTCCTTACTCTTCTAAGTGATTCTTCAAATTTGGATCTAATTTAGATGCAAAATTTATTATCCCCTTGAATACCCTTGGATTTATTGAATTGTCTTTTTCATCACATCCACGCAAGGGAGTTCCAAAGTTTCCACAAAAGAATATACAGTCTATTATTTTGGATAAAAATTTCACGGTTCCTTTTAGCCTTTATCTTATGCTCAGTAATCGAAAGTCTGTATGCATCACTAAGACTCTCCTTAATATTTACGTTTCATAAAAGTGACAGTGAAACACATATTCATTGAGCTTCTGTGACTTCTCATGTTTTTCAAGTTTTTCTCTAATTTTGTTTAAGTTTCTAAAACCGTCTTTTGTCCATGGTACATCACCTTCAAACAGAAAACACGAGAAGAAAAACAATGCATTTTTTACTTCACAGCCGCGATGCCAACTTTTCCGATGGTACAGTTCAGAATTAAAGCTACGAATATATTTCTTGTTGTTGCTTATTACTATAGAAAGTGAATTCAAGGAATTTCATGTTGCTCGCATAAATATTGGGTCAGAGATCATTATAATAGCTTTTGTATATAACCCACCAAGGAACCAACATAGGCTAGAAGTTTATGAGGAAAGTCATATAGGTACTATTGAAGTCATAAACTCAGTTGTTAACATTGCATGGGAGAGAAAATGTAGGATTTTGATTATGGGAGATTTTAATCATTGGATAAACTTGACCCACACCGTGGGGAGGACTTATTTGGGGCAAGATTCCAAGATTTCATACAAGGGAATTTCCTACACCTACATGTACTGAAACCAATGAGGGCCAGGGGTGGGGATGAGCCATCGCTGCTTAATCTAGTATTCACAGATAATGTGTTGGATATTAAAAAAACGAGTATGAGCCATCAATTGAAAAGAGTGACCATAGTGTGTTGTTGAAGGCGTGTATCATTGAAAATTTTCTGCCTGAAAGTAGAGGCACTGATGACACGAGGAGGAACTATCCGAAAGGAGATTACTTCAAAATTAATGTGCTTTTTGCAGGTATTGACTGGAAGACCTAACTTAACCACAAATCTGTACAAGAAATGTAAGAAATTTTTGTGTAAAATATGGGAAAATGGTAGATTGTTGCATACCTTCCACGAAAACAGGAGTTATTCATGCCAGAGAGAAATGGGTCAATAACGAGTGTAAGAGAGCTAAGGAGTGGAGAGACAAATGCTGGAAAAGGTATAGGGGAGAAAAAGCATAAATGCCTGGCAGACTTATAAGAAGAGCAAGAAGTGATTACCTAAGTAAAAGAAGAGAGGCAAATAGAGACTATGAATTGATATCACCAGGAAGGCTAAAGAAAATCCCAAACTTTTCCACAGCTTTATCAAAGAAAAACTGAAGGTCAAAAAACAGATTCTAAAGCTAAAGAGAGCAGATGGAAGCATCACCGAAATGGATGAAGATATATGCGAAGAATTGAATAAGGAGTTTCAGTCAGTATTTACAGCAGAAAATACCCCACCCCTTGAGATTACAGAGATAGGAGTCATGGGACAGCATTAGAGAACATCATCTTTTCAGCCACAGAGGAATGCAAAGTGGTGATGGTGCTATATGCCCATAAAACTACAGGTCCTGATGATATATCCCCTTATGTACTTAAGAATTCCACTAAGTCAATATCGATTGCACTAATCATCATATTGAAAAGTTGCTGGAATTTTGCTAGATTCCAAAATGCTGGAAACAAGCAAATGTGTTACCTATCTTTAAAAAGGAAAGGAAAAATACAGCTCTAAGCAATAGACTTGTTTCCTTGACCAGTATATGTGACAGAGTGTTTCGCTCAATGTCAACAGAGGCTGTTAGATGCCTTAACAAATAAATTAGTAACATAACTGTTATTTTCTAACTAAAAAATTAATTCCCACTTCTTGACTTTCGCAGATTATGATTATTTGCAATTTGTATTTTAGCTTATAGCTAATTCTATATAGCTTATTTACTCTTCTTGTACGTGTAGAAGTATAGCCCCAATATAAAGGCTGCTCCTATTTTTCTGCCTGCTACGAGCCAAGAAAATTAAGAAAAAAATAACCAGTAACCTAACTTTTCATTATTATTCTCGTTTTATTTTATTTGCTTCCACTTGTTGCACCTAAAAAATACTGTCTCTCCCTTGCATCTCTGCTATAATTGCCTGCCAGGGACCACCACTAAAATAGTCCTTAAAATGATATCAGAGCCAATTACTGCTCTAGGAATGTCTCCTAAGATGACGTCACGAGGAACAAGGGGACGCTCTCTTTTGGCGCCGAGACTGCCCAGAGGCAACATCTCGCCTGGGTAGTCTAAGTTTATTTAAAATCCAATTACGTGGCATCTTCACAGGAATTCATCTAGCACAACAAGGAATTCATCTAGCACAACAAGGTGAGGGATAGTGTATGGTAAAGCTCGTGGGTCAAGCAAATTGGTTTATTTTCGAGAATTAGTTACATTCGTTACTGGATAAATCTTATGGATTTCTATTCTCAGATTCCATTCCCAGTCACACGAAATTTTGTGGATTACCACACTGGCTATGTATGTGGCACACCATTTACCTCTGAGTGGACACAGAGGCAAAGCAAAAACTCGGCATGTCCTTCAGAAGGCTTTTGCATGGCCAAACATGTACACCGAGGTAGACAGATATGTAGGCTCCTGCCCTGTCTGTCAATGCACCTCAACGGCACCGGTACCGAAAGTTCCCATGGGGATAACTAAGCTCTCAATGGAGCCAATTTCCAATGTCGCTATTGACATACTAGGTCCTATTAATCCAACTTTGTCCACGGGGAAACAATTCCTCCTGGTATATGCTGACCTGGCAACAAGGTACCCAGATGCAGTGCCACTGTCTTCTATCACAACTGAAGCAGTCGCTCAAGCCCTATTTGAAATGTGCTCCAGGGTTGGCTTTCCTGAGCAGGTCACTTCTGACAATGGAAGTCAGTTTACAAGTAGGCACTTTGAGGCTTTCTGCAACCTTTTAGAAATCAAGCACATTCGTACGAGTGTCTATCATGCCCAATCAAATGGAGCATGCGAATGCTATAACGGGACATTGAAGCGATGTTTGTGCAAGCTAGTGATAGATATGCCTAGGCAGTGGGACAAGTACGTCCCTGCTGCACTTTTCTCCTTCAGAGACACGCCCCACGACACTACTGGATACTCGCCTTTTGAGATGATTTATGGTCATAAGGTCAGAGGCCCAGTAGAATTCTTGGCAGAATGTTGGGATTCACCTACCATTGAAGATGACGATAGGGACGTTCATGAGTATATTTTGAAGTTTTCGTCTCACCTCAAAAAGGCATGGAAAACTGCACAATTAGCCATTAAGGGTCACCAGCAGACTGCCAAGCTCCTCTTTGACAAGCGTGCGCGGCGTCGTGCCCTGACACCCGGAGATCGAGCTCTGTTACTTCTTCCAACAAATACCCGCAAGCTAATGCTACGCTGGAAAGGACCGTACACTGTGGTACACCGGGTGACCCCTGACAATTATGTGCTTAATGTTGATGGCAATAACCGGAAATACCACATTAACCAGCTGAAGCTTTATTGTGAGGACCCGGAGGCCCACAGGGATCCTGCGCTGGCGCTCCCAGCAACCCCTATAGATGCCCCAAGCATCAACAGAACCTCCGAGGCTGCAGCAACACAGGTGCTCCATTATAGCCACCCCTTACTTCCTATATTGGAATACTCCACCCTTGCAGTGGAGACAGACTTACGGGAGTGGAGTTTTTCTGAAGAAGCCCCTCTGGCCGCAGCCACCGCCCTTGCAATTGAAGACATAAGCTTAGCTTTTGACGATGGTAAGGATCCTGCCATTCCCACACACCGAAAAGAAAGTGTGAGTAATTGTATTATTAACTCCAGACTGCAACCGAGTCAACGGGAACAGCTGAACAAGCTATTAGAGGACTATGAGAACGTCTTCAACGACCTCCCAGGCATTACCACTACCCTTGAGCATCATGTCAGATTGACTGACCCAAAGCCATTTCGGCATTCCTATGGTCTTCCCCACCAGCTGTCCTTACGACTGAAGGAAGATCTTGACACTTGGGTCCGCCTCGGAATAGTTGAAAAGAGCATTTCGCCTTGGTGTTCGCCGTTACTGGCAGTGCGTAAGCGAGATGGCAGTCACAGGTTCTGCCTTGACTGTCGTAAGCTTAACTCCCGTACCATCTTTGATGGAGAGCCCATTGCTGACGCCGAGCATATTTTCTCGTTGCTTTCTCAAGCCCGTTACCTGTCCAAGTTGGATCTGGCCAGTGGATTTTGGCAAGTCCCGTTGAGCAAGACTACCAAGCCTCTTACAGCTTTTTCCACAAGATATGGTCTATATCAGTTCAGGGTCATGCCTTTTGGTATGGTAAATGCCCCTGGCTGCTTCAGCAGACTCATGAGGATAGTACTACATGATCTCGACAATGTTTCATGCTTTATAGACGACATCCTGGTGCATTCTCAGGATTGGTCATCGCACCTCGAGACTCTCCGCAGAGTTCTCACTCGTCTGAACCAGCATGGACTTCATTTAAAGCCTTCCAAATGTGAGATTGGTTTCACACAATTGCAGTATCTCGGCCACGTGGTTGGAGAAGGAGTTATGTCCCCTATACATGACAGGGTACAAGCTATTAAGGATATGGAGAAACCTGCCACTGTCACTGTGACAGAGTGTTTCGCTCAATGTCAACAGAGGCTGTTAGATGCCGTAACAAATAAATTAGTAACATAACTGTTATTTTCTAACTAAAAAAATTAATTCCCACTTCTTGACTTTCGCAGATTATGATTATTTGCAATTTGTATTTTTGCTTATAGCTAATTTTAAATAGCTTATTTACT